>OU342740.1:61691376-61878747 GCA_910589775.1 Avena eriantha
TAAATCGCGCTAGAACCTTAATACTCTCGGAAATAGCTCATGAAAACATTCAGAAAATGCGAAAACTATGATTTTTTGGTCATAACATTCAAATATGTATAAGGTCTTACGATAGTTGATAATCGCCCTAAAAACCCCAAACTATGGGCAATAGATCTTTGAAAACGACCATCAAGCGTGAAAAGGACGAGTTTTGGTCATCTCTCTCGAATATATATCGTGTCTCATGACCGTTGTAAATCACCCCAGAACCTCAAAACTATGGGAAATAGCTCGTGACAAAGGTCATAAAACACGAAAACAATGAGTTTTTGGTCATAACTGTCAAACATGTATCAGGTCTTACGATAATTGATAATCGCCATAGAACCCTAAAATTTTGGAAATAGATCTCGAAAACAGTTATAAAGCACGAAAACAATGAGTTTTAGTGATCTATCCTAGACATATATCGGGTGTTACGGCCGTTATAAGTCGACCTAGAACCCTGAAGAAAATGGGAAATAGCTCATGAACATGTTCATAAAACGCGAAAACAGTGAGTTTTTGGTTATAACTCTGAAATATGTATCAGGGCTTATGATCGTTGACAATCGCCCTAAACCCCTAAAACTATGGGGATTCGATCTTGAAAACAGCCAAAAAGCGTATAAACGACGAGTTTTTGCCCGTCTCTCTCGAACATATATTTGGTCTTATGGCCATTGTAAATCACCCTAGAACCCAAAAACTATGGAAAATAGCTTATTAAAATGGTCATAAAACACAAAAACAGTGAGTTTTTGGTCATAACGCTCAAACATATATCAGGTATTACTTCATTGACAATCTCCCTAGAACCCCAAGAGTATGGGCAATAGATCTTGAAAACGGCCATAAAGCTCAAAAACGACGAGTTCTTGGTCATCTCTCTCGAACATATATCGGGTCTTACGGCTGTTGTAGATCGCTTGGAAACGGTTATAAAGCACGAAAACAACGAGTTTTTGGTCATCTCTCTCGAAAATATATCTGGTCTTATGGCCGTTGTAAATCGCCCTAGAACCTTAAAAGTGTGGGAAATAGCTCATGAAAACGTTCATAAACGCGAAAACTATGAGTTTTGGGTCATAACTTTCAAATATGTATCAGGTCTTACAATAGTTGATAATCGCCCTAAAACCCCAAAACTATGGGCAATAGATCTTGAAAACAGCCATAAAGCGCGAAAAGGACGAGTTTTGGGCATCTCTCAAGAACATATATCGGGTCTTACGACCGTTGTAGGTCACCCCGGAACCTCAAAACTATGGGAAATAGCTCGTGACAAAGGTCATAAAACACGAAAACGATGAGTTTTTGGTCATAACTGTCAAACATGTATCAGGTCTTACGATCATTGATAATCGCCCTAGAACCCTAAAACTATGGGCAATAGATCTTGAAAACAGTTATAAAGCACGAAAACAATGAGTTTTTGGTCATCTCTCCCGGACATCTATCGGGTGTTAGGACCGTTGTAATGAACCTAGAAACCGAAAACTATGGGCAATAGATCTTTAAAACGGCCATAAAGAGCAAAAACGACGAGTTTTTGGTGATGTAGCTCGAACATATATCGGGTCTTACGGCCATTGTAAATCGTCAGGAACCCCAAAACTGTGGGAAATAGCTCATGAAAACGGTCATAAAACGCGAAACGATGAGTTTTTGGTCATAACTATCAAACATGTATCAGGTCTTACGATCGTTGACAATCGCCCTAGAACCCTAAAACTTTGGGCAATAGATCTTGAAAACGGTTATAAAGCGTGAAAACAACGAGTTTTTGGTCATCTGTCCTGAACATATATTGGGTCTCACGGCCGTTTAAATCGCCCTGGACCCTCAAAACTACGGGAAATAGCTCATGAAAATGGTCATAAAATGATCATAAGTGTCAAACATGTATCAGGACTCACTATGGTTGACAATCGCCCTAGAACCCTAAAACTATGGGCAATAAATCATGAAAACATCGATAAAACGTGAAAACGGCGAGTTTTTGGTCATCTCTCTCAAACGTATATCTGGTCTTACGACCATTGTAAATCACCCTAAAACCTAAAAACTATGGAACATAGCTCATGAAAATGGTCATAAAACACGAAAACGGTGAGTTTTTGCTCATAAGAGTATGGGCAATAGATCTCGAAAATGGCTATAGAGCGCAAAAACGACTAGTTTTTGGTTATCTCTCTCGAACATATATCGGGTCTTACAGCCATTGTAATTCTCCCTAGAACCTAAAAACTGTGGGAAATAGCTCATGAAAACGTTCAGAAAATGCGAAAACTATGAGTTTTGGTCATAACTTTCAAATATGTATTAGGTCTTACAATAGTTGATAATCACCCTAGAACCCTAAAACTATGGGCAATAGATCTTGAGAACGGCCATAAAGTGCGAAAAGGACGAGTGTTGGTCATCTCTCTCGAACATATATCGGGTCTTACGACCGTTGTAAATCACCTCGGAACCTCAAAACTATGGGAAATAGCTCATGACAATGGTCATAAAACACGAAAACGATGAGTTTTTGGTCATAACTGTCAAACATGTATCAGGTCTTACGATCATTGATAATCGCCCTAGAGCCCTGAAACTATGGGCAATAGATCTTGAAAATAGTTATAAAGCATGAAGACAATGAGTTTTGTGTCATCTCTCCTGGACATATATCGGGTGCTACGGCCGTTGTAAATCGCCCTAGAACCTGAAGAAAATGGGAAATAGCTCATGAACACGTTCATAAAACGCGAAAACAATGAGTTTTTGGTCATAACTCTCAAATATGTATCAGGTCTTACGATCGTTGACAATCTCCCTAAACCCCTAAAACTATGGGGAATAGATCTTGAAAACAGCCATAAAGCGCAAAAACGACGGATTTTTGGTCGTCTCTCTCGAACATATATTTGGTCGTACAACCATTGTAAATCACCATAGAACCCAAAACTATGGAAAATACCTTATCAAAATGGGCATAAAACATGAAAACGGTGAGTTTTTGGTCATACGCTCGAACATGTATTAGGTCTTACTTCATTGACAATCTCCCTAGAACCCTAAGATTATGGGCAATAGGTCTGAAAACAGCCATAAAGCTCGAAAATGACGAGTTCTTGGTCATCTCTCTCGAAAATATATAGGGTCTTACGGCCATTGTAAATCGCTTGGAAACTGTTATCAGGCACGAAAACAACGAGTTTTTGGTCATCTCTCTCGAAAATATATCGGGTCTTATGGCCATTGTAAATCGCGCTAGAACCTTAAAACTCTGGGCAATAGCTCATGAAAACATTCAGAAAACGTGAAAACTATGAGTTTTTGGTCATAACATTCAAATATGAATAAGGTGTTACGATAGTTGATAATCGCCCTAAAACCCCAAAACTATGGGCAAAAGATCTTGAAAACGACCATAGAGCCCAAAAAGGACGAGTTTTGGTCATCTCTCTCGAACATATACCGGGTCTTACGACCATTGTAAATTACCCCGGAACCTCAAAACTATGGGAAATAGCTCATGAAAATGGTCATAAAACACGAAAACGATGAGTTTTTGGTCATAACTATCAAACATGTATCAGGTCTTACAATCATTGATAATCGCTCTAGAACCCTAAAACTATGGGCAATAGATGTTGAAAACAGTTATAAAGCACGAAAACAATGATTTTTGTGTCATCTCTCCTAGCCATATATCGGGTGCTACGGCCGTTGTAAATCGCCCTAGAACCTGAAGAAAATGGGAAATAGCTCATGAACACGTTCATAAAACGCGAAAACAGTGAGTTTTTGATCATAACTCTTAAATATGTATCAGGTCTTACGATCGTTGACAATCGCCCTAAACCCCTAAAACTAGGGGGAATAGATCTTGAAAATGGCCATAAAGCGCAAAAACGACGAATTTTGTGTCGTCTCTCTCGAACATATATTTGGTCGTACGACCATTGTAAATCACCATAGAACCCAAAAACATTGGAAAATACCTTATCAAAATGGGCATAAACATGAAAACGGTGAGTTTTTGGTCATACGCTCAAACGTGTATTAGGTCTTACTTCATTGACAAACTCCCTAGAACCCTAAGAGTATGGGCAATAGGTCTTGAAAACGGCCATAAAGCTCGAAAACGACGAGTTCTTGGTCATCTCTCTCGAACATATATAGGGTCTTACGACCGTTGTAAATCGCTTGGAAACTGTTATCAAGCACGAAAACAATGAGTTTTTGGTCATCTCTCTCGAAAATATATCAGGTCTTATGGCCGTTGTAAATCGCGCTAGAACGTTAAAACTCTGAGAAATAGCTCATGAAAATATTCAGAAAACGCAAAAACTATGAGTTTTTGGTCATAACATTCAAATATGTATAAGGTCTTATGATAGTTGACAATCGCCCTAGAACCCTAAAACTATGGGCAATAGATCTTGAGAACGGCCAGAAAGCGCGAAAACGGTCATAACTCATGAACATATAATCGCTTGGAAACGGTTATAAAGCACGAAAACAACGAGTTTTTGGTCATCTCTCTCGAAAATATATCTGGTCTTATGGCCGTTGTAAATCGCCCTAGAACCTTAAAAGTGTGGGAAATAGCTCATGAAAACGTTCATAAAACGCGAAAACTACGAGTTTTGGGTCATGACTTTCAAATATGTATCAGGTCTTACGATAGTTTATAATCGTCCTAGAACCCCAAAACTATGGGCAATAGATCATGAGAACGGCCATAAAGCGCGAAAAGGACGAGTTTTGGTCATCTCTCTCGAACATATATCGGGTCTTACGACCGTTGTAAATCGCCCTAGAACCTGAAGAAAATGGGAAATAGCTCATGACAATGGTCATAAATCATGAAAACGATGAGTTTTTGGTCATAACTGTCAAACATGTATCATGTCTTACGATTATTGATAATCTCCCTAGAACCCCGAAACTATGGGTAATAGATCTTGAAAACAGTTATAAAACATGAAAACAATGAGTTTTTTGTCATCTCTCCCAGACATATATCGGGTGTTACGGTCGTTGTAAATCGCCCTAGAACCTGAAAACTATGGGAAATAGCTCATGAACACGTTCATCAAATGCGAGAACAGTGTGTTTTTGGTCATAACACTCAAATATGTATCAGGTCTTACGATCATTGACAATCGCCCAAAATCCCCTAAAACTATGGGGAATAGATCTTGGAAACGGCCATAAATCGCAAAAACAACTAGTTTTTGGTCGTCTGTCTCGAACATAGATTTGGTCTTACGGCCATTGTAAATCACCCAAGAATCCAAAAACTATGGAAAATAGCTTATCAAAATGGTCATAAAACACGAAAATGGTGAGTTTTTGGTCATAATGGTCAAACATGTATCAGGTCTTACTTCATTGACAATCTCCCTATAAACCTAAGAGTATGGGCAATAGATCTTGAAAACGGCCATAAAGATTGAAAATGACGAGTTCTTGGTCATCTCTCTCGAACATATATCGGATCTTACGGCCGTTGTAAATCTCTTGGAAGCGGTTATAAAGCACGGAGACAACGAGTTTTTGGTCATCTCTCTCGAAAATATATCGGATCTTATGGCCGTTGTAAGTCGCCCTAGAACCTTAAAACTGTGGGAAATAGCTCATGAAAACGTTTAGAAAATGTGAAAACTATGAGTTTTTGGTCATAACTTTCAAATATGTATCAGGTCTTACGATCATTGATAATCGCCCTAGAGCCCTGAAACTATGGGCAATAGATCTTGAAAATAGTTAGAAAGCATGAAGACAATGAGTTTTGTGTCATCTCTCCTGGACATATATCGGGTGTTACGGCCGTTGTAAATCGCCCTAGAACCTGAAGAAAATGGGAAATAGCTCATGAACACGTTCATAAAACGCGAAAACAATGAGTTTTTGGTCATAACTCTCAAATATGTATCAGGTCTTACGATCGTTGACAATCTCCCTAAACCCCTAAAACTATGGGGAATAGATCTTGAAAACGGCCATAAAGCGCAAAAACGACGAATTTTTGGTCGTCTCTCTCGAACATATATTTGGTCGTACAACCATTGTAAATCACCATAGAACCCAAAAAACTATGGAAAATACCTTATCAAAATGGGCATAAAACATGAAAACGGTGAGTTTTTGGTCATACGCTCGAACGTGTATTAGGTCTTACTTCATTGACAATCTCCCTAGAACCCTAAGATTATGGGCAATAGGTCTTGAAAATAGCCATAAAGCTCGAAAATGACGAGTTCTTGGTCATCTCTCTCGAAAATATATAGGGTCTTACGGCCATTGTAAATCGCTTGGAAACTGTTATCAGGCACGAAAACAACGAGTTTTTGGTCATCTCTCTCGAAAATATATCGGGTCTTATGGCCATTGTAAATCGTGCTAGAACCTTAAAACTCTGGAAATAGCTCATCAAAACATTCAGAAAACGCGAAAACTATGAGTTTTTGGTCATAACATTCAAATATGAATAAGGTGTTACGATAGTTGATAATCGCCCTAAAACCCCAAAACTATGGGCAAAAGATCTTGAAAACGACCATAGAGCCCAAAAAGGACGAGTTTTGGTCATCTCTCTCGAACATATACCGGGTCTTACGACCATTGTAAATTACCCCGGAACCTCAAAACTCTGGGAAATAGCTCATGAAAATGGTCATAAAACACGAAAACGATGAGTTTTTGGTCATAACTATCAAACATGTATCAGGTCTTACAATCATTGATAATCGCTCTAGAACCCTAAAACTATGGGCAATAGATGTTGAAAACAGTTATAAAGCACGAAAACAATGATTTTTGTGTCATCTCTCCTCGCCATATATCGGGTGCTACGGCCGTTGTAAATCGCCCTAGAACCTGAAGAAAATGGGAAATAGCTCATGAACACGTTCATAAAACGCGAAAACAGTGAGTTTTTGATCATAACTCTTAAATATGTATCAGGTCTTACGATCGTTGACAATCGCCCTAAACCCCTAAAACTATGGGGAATAGATCTTGAAAACGGCCATAAAGCGCAAAAACGACGAATTTTGTGTCGTCTCTCTCGAACATATATTTGGTCGTACGACCATTGTAAATCACCATAGAACCCAAAAACTATGGAAAATACCTTATCAAAATGGGCATAAAACATGAAACGGTGAGTTTTTGGTCATACGCTCAAACGTGTATTAGGTCTTACTTCATTGACAAACTCCCTAGAACCCTAAGAGTATGGGCAATAGGTCTTGAAAACGGCCATAAAGCTCGAAAACGACGAGTTCTTGGTCATCTCTCTCGAACATATATAGGGTCTTACGACCGTTGTAAATCGCTTGGAAACTGTTATCAAGCATGAAAACAACGAGTTTTTGGTCATCTCTCTCGAAAATATATCAGGTCTTATGGCCGTTGTAAATCGCGCTAGAACGTTAAAACTCTGAGAAATAGCTCATGAAAATATTCAGAAAACGCAAAAACTATGAGTTTTTGGTCATAACATTCAAATATGTATAAGGTCTTATGATAGTTGACAATCGCCCTAGAACCCTAAAACTATGGGCAATAGATCTTGAGAACGGCCAGAAAGCGCGAAAACGGTCATAACTCATGAACATATAATCGCTTGGAAACGGTTATAAAGCACGAAAACAACGAGTTTTTGGTCATCTCTCTCGAAAATATATCTGGTCTTATGGCCGTTGTAAATCGCCCTAGAACCTTAAAAGTGTGGGAAATAGCTCATGAAAACGTTCATAAAACGCGAAAACTACGAGTTTTGGGTCATGACTTTCAAATATGTATCAGGTCTTACGATAGTTTATAATCGTCCTAGAACCCCAAAACTATGGGCAATAGATCATGAGAACGGCCATAAAGCGCGAAAAGGACGAGTTTTGGTCATCTCTCTCGAACATATATCGGGTCTTACGACCATTGTAAATCACCCCGGAACCTAAAAACTATGGGAAATAGCTCATGACAATGGTCATAAATCATGAAAACGATGAGTTTTTGGTCATAACTGTCAAACATGTATCATGTCTTACGATTATTGATAATCTCCCTAGAACCCCGAAACTATGGGCAATAGATCTTGAAAACAGTTATAAAACATGAAAACAATGAGTTTTTTGTCATCTCTCCCAGACATATATCGGGTGTTACGGTCGTTGTAAATCGCCCTAGAACCTGAAAACTATGGGAAATAGCTCATGAACACGTTCATCAAATGCGAGAACAGTGAGTTTTTGGTCATAACACTCAAATATGTATCAGGTCTTACGATCATTGACAATCGCCCAAAATCCCCTAAAACTATGGGGAATAGATCTTGAAAACGGCCATAAATCGAAAAAACAACGAGTTTTTGGTCGTCTGTCTCGAACATAGATTTGGTCTTACGGCCATTGTAAATCACCCAAGAATCCAAAAACTATGGAAAATAGCTTATCAAAATGGTCATAAAACACGAAAATGGTGAGTTTTTGGTCATAATGGTCAAACATGTATCAGGTCTTACTTCATTGACAATCTCCCTATAAACCTAAGAGTATGGGCAATAGATCTTGAAAACGGCCATAAAGATTGAAAATGACGAGTTCTTGGTCATCTCTCTCGAACATATATCGGATCTTACGGCCGTTGTAAATCTCTTGGAAGCGGTTATAAAGCACGGAGACAACGAGTTTTTGGTCATCTCTCTCGAAAATATATCGGATCTTATGGCCGTTGTAAGTCGCCCTAGAACCTTAAAACTGTGGGAAATAGCTCATGAAAACGTTTAGAAAATGTGAAAACTATGAGTTTTTGGTCATAACTTTCAAATATGTATCAGGTCTTAGGATCATTGATAATCGCCCTAGAGCCCTGAAACTATGGGCAATAGATCTTGAAAATAGTTATAAAGCATGAAAACAATGAGTTTTGTGTCATCTCTCCTGGACATATATCGGGTGCTACGGCCGTTGTAAATCGCCCTAGAACCTGAAGAAAATGGGAAATAGCTCATGAACACGTTCATAAAACGCGAAAAAAATGAGTTTTTGGTCATAACTCTCAAATATGTATCAGGTCTTACGATCGTTGACAATCTCCCTAAACCCCTAAAACTATGGGGAATAGATCTTGAAAACGGCCATAAAGCGCAAAAACGACGAATTTTTGGTCGTCTCTCTCGAACATATATTTGGTCGTACAACCATTGTAAATCACCATAGAACCCAAAACTATGGAAAATACCTTATCAAAATGGGCATAAAACATGAAAACGGTGAGTTTTTGGTCATACGCTCGAACGTGTATTAGGTCTTACTTCATTGACAATCTCCCTAGAACCCTAAGATTATGGGCAATAGGTCTTGAAAACAGCCATAAAGCTCGAAAATGACGAGTTCTTGGTCATCTCTCTCGAAAATATATAGGGTCTTACGGCCGTTGTAAATCGCTTGGAAACTGTTATCAGGCACGAAAACAACGAGTTTTTGGTCATCTCTCTCGAAAATATATCGGGTCTTATGGCCATTGTAAATCGCGCTAGAACCTTAAAACTCTGGGCAATAGCTCATGAAAACATTCAGAAAACGCGAAAACTATGAGTTTTTGGTCATAACATTCAAATATGAATAAGGTGTTACGATAGTTGATAATCGCCCTAAAACCCCAAAACTATGGGCAAAAGATCTTGAAAACGACCATAGAGCCCAAAAAGGACGAGTTTTGGTCATCTCTCTCGAACATATACCGGGTCTTACGACCATTGTAAATTACCCCGGAACCTCAAAACTATGGGAAATAGCTCATGAAAATGGTCATAAAACACGAAAACGATGAGTTTTTGGTCATAACTATCAAACATGTATCAGGTCTTACAATCATTGATAATCGCTCTAGAACCCTAAAACTATGGGCAATAGATGTTGAAAACAGTTATAAAGCACGAAAACAATGATTTTTGTGTCATCTCTCCTGGCCATATATCGGGTGCTACGGCCGTTGTAAATCGCCCTAGAACCTGAAGAAAATGGGAAATAGCTCATGAACACGTTCATAAAACGCGAAAACAGTGAGTTTTTGATCATAACTCTTAAATATGTATCAGGTCTTACGATCGTTGACAATCGCCCTAAACCCCTAAAACTATGGGGAATAGATCTTGAAAACGGCCATAAAGCGCAAAAACGACGAATTTTGTGTCGTCTCTCTCGAACATATATTTGGTCGTACGACCATTGTAAATCACCATAGAACCCAAAAACTATGGAAAATACCTTATCAAAATGGGCATAAAACATGAAGACGGTGAGTTTTTGGTCATACGCTCAAACGTGTATTAGGTCTTACTTCATTGACAAACTCCCTAGAACCCTAAGAGTATGGGCAATAGGTCTTGAAAACGGCCATAAAGCTCGAAAACGACGAGTTCTTGGTCATCTCTCTCGAACATATATAGGGTCTTACGACCGTTGTAAATCGCTTGGAAACTGTTATCAAGCACGAAAACAACGAGTTTTTGGTCATCTCTCTCGAAAATATATCAGGTCTTATGGCCGTTGTAAATCGCGCTAGAACCTTAAAACTCTGAGAAATAGCTCATGAAAATATTCAGAAAACGCAAAAACTATGAGTTTTTGGTCATAACATTCAAATATGTATAAGGTCTTATGATAGTTGACAATCGCCCTAGAACCCTAAAACTATGGGCAATAGATCTTGAGAACGGCCAGAAAGCGCGAAAACGGTCATAACTCATGAATATATAATCGCTTGGAAACGGTTATAAAGCACGAAAACAACGAGTTTTTGGTCATCTCTCTCGAAAATATATCTGGTCTTATGGCCGTTGTAAATCGCCCTAGAACCTTAAAAGTGTGGGAAATAGCTCATGAAAACGTTCATAAAATGCGAAAACTACGAGTTTTGGGTCATGACTTTCAAATATGTATCAGGTCTTACGATAGTTTATAATCGCCCTAGAACCCCAAAACTATGGGCAATAGATCATGAGAACGGCCACAAAGCGCGAAAAGGACGAGTTTTGGTCATCTCTCTTGAACATATATCGGGTCTTACGACCGTTGTAAATCACCCCGGAACCTAAAAACTACGGGAAATAGCTCATGACAATGGTCATAAATCATGAAAACGATGAGTTTTTGGTCATAACTGTCAAACATGTATCATGTCTTACGATTATTGATAATCTCCCTAGAACCCCGAAACTATGGGCAATAGATCTTGAAAACAGTTATAAAGCATGAAAACAATGAGTTTTTTGTCATCTCTCCCAGACATATATCGGGTGTTACGGTCGTTGTAAATCGCCCTGGAACCTGAAAACTATGGGAAATAGCTCATGAACACGTTCATAAAATGCGAGAACAGTGAGCTTTTGGTCATAACACTCAAATATGTATCAGGTCTTACGATCATTGACAATCGCCCAAAATCCCCTAAAACTATGGGGAATAGATCTTGAAAACGGCCATAAATCGCAAAAACAACGAGTTTTTGGTCGTCTGTCTCGAACATAGATTTGGTCTTACGGCCATTGTAAATCACCCAAGAATCCAAAAACTATGGAAAATAGCTTATCAAAATGGTCATAAAACACGAAAATGGTGAGTTTTTGGTCATAATGGTCAAACATGTATCAGGTCTTACTTCATTGACAATGTCCCTATAAACCTAAGAGTATGGGCAATAGATCTTGAAAACGGCCATAAAGGTTGAAAATGACGAGTTCTTGGTCATCTCTCTCGAATATATATCGGATCTTACGGCCGTTGTAAATCTCTTGGAAGCGGTTATAAAGCACGGAGACAACGAGTTTTTGGTCATCTCTCTCGAAAATATATCGGATCTTATGGCCGTTGTAAGTCGCCCTAGAACCTTAAAACTGTGGGAAATAGCTCATGAAAACGTTCAGAAAATGTGAAAACTATGAGTTTTTGGTCATAACTTTCAAATATGTATCAGGTCTTACGGTAGTAGATAATCACCCTAGAACCCTGAAACTATGGGCAATAGATCTTGAGAACGGCCATAAAGCTCGAAAAGGACGAGTTTTGGTTATCTCTCTCGAACATATATCGGGTCTTACGACCGTTGTAAATCACCCCGGAACCTAAAAACTATAGGAAATAGCTCATGACAATGGTCATAAATCATGAAAACGATGAGTTTTCGGTCATAACTGTCAAACATGTATCAGGTCTTACGATCATTGATAATCGCCCTAGAACCCCAAAACTATGGGCAATAGATCTTGAAACAGTTATAAAGCATGAAAACAATGAGTTTTTGGTCATCTCTCCCGAACATATATCGGGTGTTACGATCGTTGTAAATCGCCCTTGAACCTGAAAACTATCGGAAATAGCTGATGAACACGTTCATAAAACGCGAAAACAATGAGTTTTTGGTCATAACTCTCAAATATGTATCAGGTCTTACGATCGTTGACAATCTCCCTAAACCCCTAAAACTATGGGGAATAGATCTTCAAAACAGCCATAAAGCGCAAAAACAACGAGTTTTTGGTCGTCTTTCTAGAACATATATTTGGTCTTATGGCCATTGTAGATCACCCTAGAACAAAAAAACATTGGAAAATTTCTTATGAAAATGGTCGTAAAACACGAAAATGGTGAGTTTTTGGTCATAACGCTCAAACATGTATCAGGTGTTACTTCATTGACAATCTCCCTAGAACTCTAAGAGTATGGGCAATAGATCTTGAAAACGGCCATAAAGCTCGAAAACGACGAGTTCTTGGTCATCTGTCTCGAACATATATCGGATCTTATGTCCGTTGTAAATCTCTTTGAAACAGTTATAAAGCACGAAAACAACGAGTTTTTGGTCATCTCTCTCGAAAATATATCGGGTCTTATGGCCGTTGTAAATCGCCCTAGAACTTTAAAACTGTGGGAAATGGCTCATGATAACGTTCAGAAAATGCGAAAACTATGAGTTTTTGGTCATAACTTTCAAATATGTATCAGGTCTTACGATAATTGATAATCACACTAGAACCCTAAAACTATGGGCAATAGATCTTGAGAAAGGCCATAAAGCGCGAAAAGGAAGAGTTTTGGTCATCTCTCTCGAACATATATCGGGTCTTATGACCGTTGTAAATCACCCCAGAACCTCAAAACTATGGGAAATAGCTCATGAGAATGGTCATAAAACACGAAAACGATGAGTTTTTGGTCATAACTGTCAAACATGTATCAGGTCTTACGATCATTGATAATTGCCCTAGAACCCTAAAGCTATGGCAATAGATCTTGAAAACAGTTATAAAGCATGAAAACAATGAGTTTTTGGTCATCTCTCGCGGACATATATTCGGCTGTAACGGTCCTTGTAAATCGCCCTAGAACCTGAAAAGTATGGGAAATAGCTCATGAACACGTTCATAAAACGTGGAAACAGTGAGTTTTTGGTCATAACTCTCCAATATGTATCAGGTCTTACGATCGTTGACAATCTCCCTAAACCCGTAAAACTATGGGGAATAGATCTTGAAAACAGCCATAAAGCGCAAAAACGACGAGTTTTTGGTCGTCTCTCTCGAACATATATTTGGTCTTACGGCCAATGTAGATCACCCTAGAACCCAAAAAATATGGAAAATAGCTGATGAAAATGGTCGTAAAAAACGAAAATTGTGAGTTTTTGGTCATAATGGTCAAACATGTATCAGGTCTTACTTCATTGACAATCTCCCTAGAACCCTAAGAGTATGGGCAATAGATCTTGAAAACGGCCATAAGGCTCGAAAACGACGAGTTCTTGGTCATCTCTCTTGAACATATATCGGATCTTACGACCATTGTAAATTGCTTGGAAACGGTTATAAAGCACGAAACAACGAGTTTTTGGTCATTTCTCTCGAAAATATATCGGGTCTTATGGCTATTGTAAATCGCCCTAGAACCTTCAAACTGTGGGAAATAGCTAATGAAAACATTCAGAAAATGCGAAAACTATGAGTTTTTGGTCATAAATTTCAAATATGTATATGGTCTTACGATAGTTGATAATCCCCCTAGAACCCTAAAACTATGGGCAATAGATCTTGAGAACGGCCATAAAGCACGAAAAGGACGAGTTTTGGTCATCTCTCTCGAACATATATCGGGTCTTACGACCATTGTAAATCACCCCGGAACCTCAAAACTATGGGAAATAGCTCATGACAATGGTCATAAAACACGAAAACAATGAGTTTTTGGTCATAACTGTCAAACATGTATCAGGTCTTACGATCATTGATAATCGCCCTAGAACCCTAAAACTATGGGCAATAGATCTTGAAAAGAATTATAAAGCATGAAAACAATGAGTTTTTGGTCATCTCTCCCGGACATATATCGGGTGTTACGGTCGTTGTAAGTCGCCCTGGAACCTGAAAACTATCGGAAATAGCTCATGAACACGTACATAAAACGCGAAACAGTGAGTTTTTGGTCATAACTCTCAAATATGTATCAGGTCTTACGATCGTTGACAATCGCCCTAAACCCCTAAAACTATTGGGAATAGATCTTGAAAACGGCCATAAAGCGCAAAAACGATGAGTTTTTGGTCGTCTCTCTCAAACATATATTTGGTCTTACTGCCATTGTAAATCACCCCAGAACCCAAAAACTATGGAAAATAGCTTATGAAAAAGGTCATAAAACACGAAAACCGTGAGTTTTTGGTCATAACGCTCAAACATGTATCAGGTCTTACTTCATTGACAATCTCCCAAGAACCCTAAGAGTATGGGCAATAGATCTTGAAAACGGCCATAAAGCTCGAAAACAACGAGTTCTTGGTCATCTCTCTCTAACATATATCGGGTCTCAATCACTTGGAAACGGTTATAAAGCACGAAAACAGCGAGTTTTTGGTCATCTCTCTCGAAAATATCAAGCTAGACGATGATAAAATCTGACTTTGGATCTTGGAGGCCTCCGGGGGCTACTATTGGGGATATACTTTCTGGGTATCCTCACAGCTCCTCACTGACCAGGGTGGCCCACTTCGGGTTAGAGCTTTGCTTCACGGGCTACGGAGTCCAATCCGACTACGGGAAGGCCCAGAAGACTTACCGACTTAGGCCCATAATGTTACTTGTAGTACAAGATGTACTCTGTAACCAACTCTTAGTCGTAGCCGAATTGATCTCTCCTGTAAACCCTATGCCGGATATCTATATAAGCCGTCCTAGGGAGAGCCTTTAGGGCAAGACCAGATAACCTCAATAGTCTACAATCTCAACTCGCACGGGCGAAACCCTTGTAACCCATATTCTGGCTCTGCCGTATTACTGGATTGCTAGCAGGAGTAGGGTCCGTCCAAAGCCGGCAGATTCGAACCTAGGTAAACTTGTGTGCTCACCGTCTCGGAACACCGTACGTCTCACACCCCTCTCTCCCGCACGCCTCGAGGACCCCCTCATGGCGTACTTATCCTCAAACCGACGACAGTTGGCGCCCACCGTGGGGCAAGTGAGTTTCGGATCTGCGTTCCGAGCGGAATCTGCAAGGATCGGAATCTGTGAGACCATCGCCGTCGGTCGCATCCTCTACGCCTGATACGTCCCTCTCATCGTTCTCGACGAGACTTGGATTCCGGCTATGGAGGCCGTGACTACCTATACTATCATGTCTTTTGGCGAGATCGATGTTTACATCGGTTTTGCTGAACCTGCCCAACCCACCCCAGCGGTGATGATAGAGGCAGAATAATCTTCTGGGTCCCCTTTGTCCGCGGAGGCGGCAGAGTTCTGGATCTCAGAAAACCATAATCACACCCAGCCCGCACCAGTTGCGGAGATAGTGGAGAAATCTGAGCTTGAAGAAGACCTCACAGTTCAAGTCGAATTTGGAGTGGAACTCCCTGGAGAAGCCGGATCCCAGATCGACCCACCCGTGGACGTCGAAATCCAGGAGGAACACAACAACGACACTGATTCCGACTTTGACGGTGTCGGGACAGACAAGCCTTTCCTCAGGTACACACTAAGATGTATGATACTGCAAGGCGCTAGCGCATAGGCAATCCTCGAAACTATTAAAAGTTTCGATATGGCTGATCGCGAAAGCCGCAGGTACCTCAGGAAGCACGCATCGCACTTCGTCGGATATGTTGGATCCGGATCCGGCTCGGCCGATGCTGGAGAAAACACCCACTGGGTGCTAGAGGCAATTGGAACAAACGGCGACGTTCCCGCATCCTCGGATGAATCCATGACGTCGGCAGATTTCCAAAAGTTCTCCGCGGAATATGAAGAGGAGTACGACTCCAAAGCTGCAGAAGATGGAGAAGCCATGGACGAAGGATCCGGGGAACACTCTCCCAAAATGCAGGATGATATGGAAGTCGGAGACAACCCCGAAGTCCAGATGTCCGAAAGTACCGATCAGAGTTTGAGTCCGGGAAATGGACCCAAAGCCGTCTTTGCTACTGGCACTGCCAAGAAGGCGTAGAAGAAGAACAAGAAGAACAAAACCCCGGCAAAAGAACCTCTGACAGAGGAGGTGATTACCGAGGAATACGAGGAAGACTCGGATGGAGCACTTATCCCAGACGAGCCAAAAAAAGAAGCATCTGTGGATGGACACGTGATCACTGAAGGTGCGTGTAAACTCATCGATGCCGCATTAAGCACACCTATCCCTACAGCTGCAGAACTTACTGCAGATGAACTGGACGAAAGGGCCCAAGCCCTAGAAGCGCGTCATCAACAACTCCTTGTTGAAGCCAAAAACATGGAGGTGGAGAAGAAGCGCATGTCAAACAAGGAGTATATATCCCGTCTACATCAGAAGACACGGAAGCGTCACATAGATGACAACCAATTCCCACGTGTCCGTGTCGTCCTTTTTGGAGATGAGATGGGAAAGCCATGGAAGGACATCAATGGAGATTGGGTTTACCCAACACCACTGCAAAATACCGTGGCAGCTCGTGAAATTCTATCGGCTAATCCAGGACCAGAGGAGATACGTTTGGGTATCAAGCTACTCAATAAGGGCCTGGAGCAGCAAAAGGTCGCCCTGTCTGGAAGTCAAAAGCTGGTCTCAGATTCCGACCAATGTCGCACAGATCCGGCATGGGCTGACGTGAGATCCCACTACGATCGGGTGCAGCATCGTCACCCCGAACGCAGGGAAGACAATTATTCAAGAACCGGATCGTCAGGACAGCACCGTAGAACTACACATAACTGGAGCAACGTCGCGCCAGCAGCCGAGAAAGACGCGATCGCTGCACTGATTCCGAGGAATCCTCCCCAAAAAGTAGAAGATAAAGAGAAACGTCGGGAGGAGGATCGTCAAAAAATGCCACCTCCTAGACATGAAAACCGTCCGGCTGAGCCTCACCATGGTGGGAACGACGGACGAAGGAACGACGCAAACCACGCTGTCACATACCGGCAGGGGGCTCGTCATAGTCAAGAACCTCCCCGGAACCGGAATAATGATGCTCCGGACGGAGGCCGGCGATCAGCAGGAAACAACCCAGCTGCACCACCCTCTCCACAGCACAGTTATCACAACGGCCCCCAAGGAGGTCAAGGAGGATGACATGGCGGAGGAGGTGGTGGCAGAAGCCGAAGTCCGGCTCCAAGGCACCGCAGCCACAGCCGATATTCGGGACGACCCCTATCCCCGAACGACGCAAGGCACAGGATCAACTCCAACATAGAGGCTCCGCGCTATGAAAACGATGACGTGTACGTGGGCCCAAAGTGCTTCGTACCACGCATTAGAGCTACAAAATTCCCAGAAGGATTTGCTATCTCATGACATATTCAAGCCTACGACGGCATTGCTCGGCTAGACACCTGGTTACAGGACTTCTTCCAAGCTTGCTACATCGCTAAAGGCGGAAATAGCCTGGTCGCAACCCACTTATGTTACGGAAGACGGCGCGATCATGGCTCAATGAACTTTCGGCGAACACCATCCACAACTGGTATGACTTACAAAGTGCGTTCTTTCGGAATTTCGAAGGCACATATCGGAGGCCCTGTACAGTTGGAGACCTACAGCGTTGCACCCAGAGAGCCGGAGAAACTTCCCGAGATTATCTCGGACGATGGATTGACACCAAGAACTCCTGCGAAGGAGTAAATGATCAAACTGCGATTGAAGCTTTCATTGCAGGTCTCCCAATTGGTTTACTGCGCCATCGCTTGAAGTGTGACAAGGTTACTGATCTGGGACAGATGATAGAAACAGCGAGCAAGTATGCAGATGCTGACGACGACGCGGAGGGATTACTCAATGTCCTAGATATGCCTCAGTCGGCAAAACAACCAAAGCAACAAGCTCAGAAACGCAAAAATACCTTGGAAGAAAAACCCAACGCGGAGACGGCAGTAGTCACTACTGTTTCCAGGTCTGGAGGACGAGGAGGGCGCGGCGGAGGCCGCAGGCGTGGCCGTGGGACATCAAGGGTCCAAGGTAGAGGACAGAAACAACCAGGCAAAACCTACACTTGGGCCGACATCGCCAATAACCCATGTGTGCATCACTTGGACGCCAATGGGGGCTCGTCCCACATAAACGCTGGATGTCATTTTAATGACGACATCAAGAGAGATGATACCGCGGGCTACAAAGCTAAGTGGAAGAAGGGAAAGAAAAATCCCCAAAAAGACAAAGAGACCAAGGAAGATTCCGACATGGAGGAAGCCGATGCTTCAAATCCCAAGTCGGAAGGGAAGAAGACTTTTCCTACCAAGAAGGACACTTATGTCACCTTCCTCGGATCTCAACCAGCAAAGGTCAAGAAAGCAGCTCTCCACGAGCTCAACGCAACAGTTCCAGCTGTCCCTCAGTATCTGGACTGGTCGGAAGTGGCAATAACGTTTGACCGCGCTGATCATCCTCCTAAGCTACACAGGCGAGGAAAATACGCCTTAATCGTCAATCCACTTATTGACGGTTATGGTTTCTCCAAGACCCTCATGGACGGCGGTAGCAGCATCAATATTCTCTATGTAGAAACGCTACGTCAGATGAAGATCTCGGAAACACGGCTTAACCATAGCTCTATGATTTTTCACGGAGTTGTCCCAGGAAGACAAGCTAATTCCCTGGGAGAGATCACTTTGGATGTTACTTTTGGAACACCAATAAATTATCGAACGGAGGCACTTTCCTTCGAAGTGGTCCCGTTCAAGAGCGCATACCATGCTATATTCGGACGTCCGGCTTACTGGGCTTTTATGGCTCGTCCGTGTTACATTTACAATATTATGATGAAAATTCCAGGTCCCAACGGCGTGATCACCATAAGGGGAGACCCGAAGAAAGCGCGAGAGTGCGAGGATGGAAATGCTGCCTTTGCCAAAGCCGTGCTGCACGCCCAGGAGTACCAGGAGATCAAGAAGAGCATAGATCCGTCCGAGATGCCCGCAACAAAGAAAGAGGTGACAAAGCCAAATCCGGAGTTCAAGGCACCAGAAGAGACGAAGACGACACCGTTGAAGTATGATGATCCCTCCAAGGTGACCCAGATAGGCGTAGGCCTAAGTAGCGCATAGGAAAGCGCGCTCGTCAAGTTCCTCCGAGCAAATCAAGGTATCTTCGCATGGAAGCCATCTGACATGACCGGAGTACCTAGGGAACTTGCCGAGCACTCTCTAAATGTAAACCCGAACGCTAAACCCGTCAAACAGTCCTTGCGACGGTTTGGTGATGAAAAGGGTAAGGCAATAGCTAAGGAACTAGCGCGGCTCGAGTTAGCCGGATTCATAGAAGAGGTCATCCATACTGATTGGTCGGCCAACCCTATAATGGTCCCTAAAAAGGACACCACTGATTTAAGGATGTGTGTTGATTATACTACCTTGAACAAGGCTTGTCCAAAAGATCCGTTCACTCTGCCTAGAATTGATCAGGTTCTCGATTCTACGGCAGGCTCTGAACTCCTCTATTTTCTCGACGCATATTCCGGTTATCACCATATCTGGATGAAGGAATCTGACAAAATCAAAACTTCATCCATAACCCCTTTCGGAACCTTCTGTTATGTTACGATGCCCTTTGGGCTGAAGAACGCAGCAGCTACGTACCAGCGCACGATGCAGCGTTGCCTCCATGACCAACTCGGACGCAATGTACATGCATACGTGGATGATATCGCGGTCATGTCCAAAAAGAAGGAAACATTGATTTCTGACTTAGAGGAAATGTTCGCCAATTTACGAAAGTACAACATCATGCTTAACCCGAAGAAATGATTCTTTGGAATACCAGCCGGAAAATTTTTAGGTTTTATCGTGTCTCAACGAGGCATAGAGGTGAACCGTGACAAGATCAAGGCTATTCTCAATATTTCCAGGCCAACTCGCCTGAAGGACGTACAAATATTAACTGGTTGCATTACCGCGGTCAGTCGATTTGTAAGCCGGCTTGGTGAAAGAGCCGCACCATTATATAAACTCCTGAAGAAGACTAAGGATTTTGTCTGGACTGACGAAGCTGAAGCTGCATTACAAGACCTGAAGAAAGTACTCTCATCTGCTCCTATCCTGGCAGCGCCAGAACCTCATGAACCAATGTTGCTTTACATTGCTGCGACAAATAGGGTTGTCAATATAGTTATGGTGGTGGAGAGACCAGAAGAAAATCAGGAGCACCTAGTGCAGCATCCGACATACTTTGTCAGCGAGGTCCGGACAGAATCAAAACAGCGATATCCGCACTATCAAAAGTTGGATTACGGTGTCTTTCTAGCATCTCGTAAGTTACGACACTATTTTCAGGAGCATCCAATTACCGTGGTGAGAAAAGCTCCCATGAGAGATATAATCAACAATAGCGATGACACATGACGCGTCGCCAAATGGGGTATAGAGCTTGTAGCTTTCGATATTGAGTACAAACCCCGGACAGCAATCAAATCCCAGATCCTTGCCGACTTTGTCGCTGATTGGCCAGAGACAAAGGAGAACATGGTCCTCCCTGAGTCGGAATATGGGACCCTCTTTTTCGACGGGTCCAAGGCTCGAGGGGGCTCGGGGGCCGGCGTGGTGCTCAAATCACCCCAAGAAGATAAACTTTTATACGTGTTGCAGATCCACTTCACAGCGACAAACAACATTGCCGAGTATGAAGCACTGCTGCATGGAATCCGGATTGCTAATGATATTGGCATCCGACGTTTGATGTGTTACGGAGATTCGGATCTTGTTGCTCAGCAAGTCTCGGATATTTGTAATACAAATAAGCACATGGCAGCATCTAAAGCTATCGTGGATGATCTATCTAAATCGTTCGAGGGGTTTGAAGTTCAACACATCCCTCGAGCAAAAAATGAGAAAGCAGATGCATTATCTCGAATAGGCTCTGCGCGGAAAGAGGTTCCGGATGGCGTATTTTTAGAGCACCTCAAAGTTCCCTCGATAAAGGCAGTAGATGAGGAATATCCGACCAAATCCGACTCACCTTTAATAGCAGTTCTGGCTGCAATTCCTAGCTGGACTCAACCCTACCTTGATTACTTGGTAGATGGCAAATTACCCGAAGACGAGGTGCTAAGCCGACAGATTATCCGACGAGCAAAAACCTATACTATTGTTAAAGGTGAGCTCCATAAACAGAGTGTTTCTGGGGTTTTTCAGCGCTGTGTATCTCCGGAATGAGTGGAAATCTTAAGAGAAATCCACGAAGGCGAGTGTGGTCACCACGCTACAGCCAAATCGTTAGTGGCAAAAGCTTTTCGACATGTTTTTTTCTAGCTTATAGCTCAGGCAGATGCCGAACGATTAGTCAAGACATGCAAAGGCTGCCAAAAGTACGCCAAGCAAGCTCATGTTCTAGCTGATTAGCTGCGAACAATACCTATAACATGGCCTTTCGCGGTTTGGGGGCTTGATATGGCAGGACCTTTTAAACGATCTCCAAGTGGATTTACTCACCTCATAGTGATGGTGGATAAATTCACGAAATGGATCGAGGCTAAACCTATCACTAGTTGTGATGGAGAAACAGCCAAAAGATTTGTCAAGGATGTTAAAATCCGTTATGGTTATCCCCATAGCATTCTCACGGACAACGGGAGTAACATTTCCATGGGAGAGTTGGCTGAACTCTGCGACGAGCAAAATATCCGGCTTGACATTGCGTCAGTCGCACATCCACAGGTTAACGGACAAGTCGAAACAGCAAATGGTTTAATTCTACAAGGCTTGAAACCAAGACTCGAAGCACCACTGAGACGTGCTGTGGGGGCTTGGGCAGAGGAACTACCGTCTGTAATTTGGAGTTTGCGAACAACTCCGAACAGGTCAACAGGATATACACCTTTCTTCTTGGTCTATGGCGCAGAAGCAGTTCTTCCTAGTGATTTAATTCATAATTCTCGTAGAGTGGCCGCGTATATCGCAAAGGATGCCGAGATTTCTCGACAAAATGATCTCGACTTAGTCGAAGAAGTTCGCGTCATTGCTGAAATGAGATCTACAGCCTATCAACATAAGTTACGCAAGTATCATAGCTAGAGAGTCCGAACTAGATCTTTTAATAAAGGTGATTTGGTTCTCCGGCTTGTGCAACAAAGAAAGTACAAACTTTCCCCAATATGGGAAGGGCCCTTATTAGTTAGTCGAGTATTGCACAATGGATCGTACTACTTAACTGACATAAGGCCAGTCAAAGAAAGACCTGCTACTAAGAAGAGATAGAGAGCTGGAGGCAGTACAAATCCGGATGAATTAGACAGATCGTGGAATATTGCTCAGCTACGTCCCTTTTATTCGTAGTTTATCCTACTTTGTAATCATACATATGTACATGTTCTGTGTGAAATAAAAGTTTTGCTTACCTCAAAGTTTTTCTAAGAAGTTTTTACCATCTTATTTCCTAATGATCATGTCATAGTCGAAAATCCCAGTATTCTTGAAAGTACTTTATGCTCATGTTCATTTTGGTTTAGATTTACGATTCTAAAACTGCTACCTTCGGGTATAACTCAAAAATAATTCTAGTCTTTACTTGGGTTATTTGTCTGATTGCTGGATGTGGGTATCTTCCGAGTAGTGAATTGGTGGTACTCGAAGCCGGCTTTGTTTCCGAGTTTAAACTGGTTTAGCAATTGAGCTCCGTTGCTCGGGAAAGTTTCCGGCCGAAGGTTTAGCCGGCTCACGGAAGGGACGAGGCGGAAAGCCGGATAAACGAAAAATAGAGGCGGAAAATTCTAACTGCTTCTGAAAACATTTCAGGCACGCAAATAATCTAAGACAAAAGTTCTGAATAGATAAAAAACTTGGCACTAGCAAAAGTCGTAGTACTTAATGTTTACAAAACACATCATATGTTTCCAGAATAATACATTGTTTTCTGCTCTATGATGCAGGAGGAGATGAAGGAAATGTCGGATCGCTGGTTTATCCACCTTGATATCGTGCCGTGATGTCCGGATCCGAGGTGGTCCGTTCATCGTCGGAAACTTCTTCGGCGTCTTTTGGAGGAGGCGGCGGAGTATCCACGCGGGTGAAGAAGGGCATCTCGTAGCTGGTCAGATCAGCTACGTGTCACCCATATCCTGCGCAGGAGTGCATGATGGCTTGAAGGTCTTGCTCCTGGTCGTCTTCGTCTACTTTGAAGTACCCTCTGGTCACTTGCCATATCTCCATGTTTCCATGATGGCTCATGACCATGGCGAGAGCGTTCTGCGCAGTAGTCCGCGCGTAGGAAATGTTCCAGTCCCGAACAAGCTGCGACATCTGTTTGGCCTTCTCCCGCACCTGGAAGTCCGACATGCTTGGCATGTCCGGAATCCTGAGAGACTCGCCAATGTCCTCAAGGGACTGGTGGTAATCATGAAGAAGATCACCAACTTGGGTAAGCCGGTGAGTGTGGGGCTCGGACGAGGAGGAGTCCGTCAAGTTCAGAGGACCTATACACAAAACAAGCAATGAAAATCTGACATTGATGAAAGTCGAAGAAATGATAAATCAGACAGATGGAACGTACCAAGAATGACGTCGCAATCTTGGTCTTCTCCTCCCGGAGACTCTGGAGTTCAGCCCGGAGCGCTTCGGCGAGATCTTTCTCTCTACCAAGTTCATTCTTGAGGTCCGAGATAACTTTATCTTGAGCGGCAATCTTAAGATCGCGCTCTTCAGTGGCCATGGAGGAGGACTCAAGGACTTGAGCTATGCTCCTTTCATGATCTTCCTTGAGCTTATCCAGCTCTTGGCGAAGACCCTTGTTCTCCACCACTAGGGTCTTGAGGTTCTCGGCCTCTTCAATCATAGCGATGGATTGTTTCACCAACGCTGAAAGTCAAAAAGAACAACAGTTCAGAAAAATTCAACATTGAAAAAGCAAAAGACAAGGTTTGAATCTCGAAATGTTTACCTGCGGCTTCATCCTTGGCTAACTTGAGCTCAGCATTTTTAAGCCGGATAGCTTTGATCTCTCTCCGCTTATCACATACATTGGTTAATAATTCCTGGTTATAGGAACAAACTTTCTGTAAGTCAGAATACCCAAAGTCAGAAAGCTACTTCAGACTCGGGCTAATATTTTTGCTAAATATCAGCACGAGCCTTGGGGGCTACACTAGTTCGTTCTTTGGTATCCTAATGAAAGCATAAACCCGGATTTCTATATCCTACTTCATGCTTGGGGGCTAGAGGATATGATATAACATAAGGTAAAAAGCAAGAGTTGGAATTCCGAAATACATATTGCTCGCGGGTGAGTTTGTCTAACCCCGCGTTCACCTCAGCTGCCACCTTCTCGGCGAGAGTAAGAGGAATTACTGGGGCTGTTGGAAGCTCGCCAGTCCTGATCCTCTCGTCGCGAAGGCGGACTTGAGCGAGAAGGTCAGAGAACATGACGTCCTCTTCTTCTTGCGCTTCCTCTTCGGGGGATAGATGGCTTTTTTCCAGGACTTGCCTAGCCAGCCGCTGGATCACCTCTGCAGATTTCCGGGATAAGGCGAATTTGGCAAGTCCATGGTTGCTGGGGAGGTTGTCGGCGAAGACTTCAGCCGAGGGATCATTACCGGAAGAGGGTTCACCATTAACTTGAGCTGACACACCCACGTTGACGTCAGTGTGCGATCCAAGGATCACAAGCGCCGTTGAAGGAGCCGGATCTTCTGCAACAACCGTAGAAGGAGTAACCGCCGATGTTGTAGAAGGTTGAGGGGCAGGAGTCGGAGGAGCCGTGGCAGGGAAGCTATGGTAAGCTTTCTCTGTCGCAGGGGCTTCGCATGAATCCCTTTCCCCTTACCCTTGATGAGAGGCTTTGCTCTGAGAATGTAGTAAAGTCGGAAACATTACATCTCAGAAAGAAATTCGAGAAAGGTACAAAGGCGGAAATTATGAATGAAAGTTACCTCTTCACAACGGGAAACTCCTTTGTGCCAACAACCACTGTCGCAGCTTTGCGCTTCTTGAGCGCAAGGTCCGGCAATGGGACCACTTCAGTCTCCTGAGAAAACTCAGGAGGATATCCTTCGAGTGGACCAAGCTCCGACTCGGGGAGATCAACAAGCTAAAAACAAGAAAACATATCAGCATTGTAGTATATAACTTAAAGATTGAAACACGTAAAAGGTGTACTGATGGAAGCTTACTGCTACCACAGGGTTTTCCGCCGTGTGCATATCCAGAGAAATCTCCGGAATTTTCCTCTCGATCCGCTCCTTGATCAGCCACTTGATCTGGCTTATGTAACCTTGGATGGTGTAGGCTTTGGGGCTAATGCGGAGAGAGTCTTTTTTGGAAGACGTGATGGAGTGCATCAGTCTATCCCCGTGGTACTGAAGTGGCTGGATCCGACGTGAGACCCAGCACTGGACTAAATCGGATCCTTTCAGACCCTTGTGCTTGATAATATATTCGATCCGCCTCTTAGCGAGGATCAGATCGTCGGTGAGAGCCGGAGCAGCCTCGCCCTAGGAAGGCTAGGCTGTGGCAGCTCCGTCGACAAAAGCCGGCAAAGCGGTAGCTTTGCTGGGAGCCGGAATATCCCTATGGTAGAAAAAAGTGGCTGGCCATTGTTTGACCGAGTCACTGGCAGAAATTTTGGGATATGCCCGGTCTCGTCTAACAGAAAAACTAATGGTACCGGTGACATAAGGAACACCGGCAGTAATGGATTTTCTCCGGACATGGAAATAGTACCGAAAGAGAAGCAAACTCGTCCTAATGCCGAGAAAGCCCTCGCAAAGCGCAGCAAATGCGCTCATCTCTAGAAGAGAACTGGGAGGAAGATTATGGAGTTGAACTCCATAGTGGTCAATCACCTTGGAGAAGAACTCCTAGGGAGGAAAGGACAAACCTCGGTCCAGATGGGTGCCGAAGTGGACACAATCGCCCTCACGCGGATTGGGGACAGTTTTGCCGGAACCGCTCCGCCAGTTGCCGGCAGCGAGAAGCCCCTCCTTTCCACGTTTTTGAGGCCATCCGCATCGAGGGCACAGGGGATCCAGATTCCTCGGAAGCTCTCTTTCTCTGTAGCTGCTTCCGCCGACGCCGCCGCCGCCGCTAGAGAGGAAGAAGAAGATGAAGCCATTTTCTCTCCGGTGGAAAAGGTGACCTTAAAGTGGCGGCGCTAGGAGCTCTGTGGGAGGAGAACCAAAAGGCTCTAAGCGCGCTGGAGGATTGGGAAGAAAGGAACGACGAAGGACTGGTGGAGAGGAGAAGAAGGAATTGAAACCCCTTATATCCACCTACCTGCGCCAAGATTCATGCAAACGCTATAATGTAATTGCCACGCGTTGTGGAAAGAACTGGGAAGGGCCCGCGCGATGATTGCGTCGCCTCGATCTCCACACACGCATTGAAACGGCGCCTCGGTTCCGCGAACCGCGGACCCACCAACGGTCGTGCTGACGGAACGTCTGTCACATGATGTGACTTGACCATGCTTGTGTCAAGTGGCATTAGAGACCAAGTTCTGGCTTAGTTGAAAAGCGGGCTGGAAAATTCGAGTAACTAGTTGAAAGATCCGACTTACTTTTAAGACCTAGATCGTATTTTTTGTTGTGAAGTTTCAGGAACCCTTCAAGATTCTGCAAGCCGAAGTTCAAGCAGGACGATGATAAAATCCGACTTTGGATCTTGGAGGCCTCCGGGGGCTACTGTTGGGGATATACTTTCTGGGTATCCTCACAGCTCCTCACTGACCAGGGTGGCCCACTTCGGGTTAGAGCTTTGCTTCACGGGATACGGAGTCCAATCCGACTACGGGAAGGCCCAGAAGACTTACCGACTTAGGCCCATAATGTTACTTGTAGTTCAAGATGTACTCTGTAACCAACTCTTAGTCGTAGCCGGATTGATCTCTCCTGTAAACCCTAGGCCGGATATCTATATAAGCCGTCCTAGGGAGAGCCTTTAGGGCAAGACAAGATAACCTCAATAGTCTACAATCTCAACTCGCACGGGCGAAACCCTTGTAACCCATATTCTGGCTCTGCCGTATTACTGGATTGCTAGCAGGAGTAGGGTCCGTCCAAAGCCGGCAGATTCGAACCTAGGTAAACTTGTGTGCTCACCGTCTCGGAACACCGTACGTCTCGAGGACCCCCTCATGGCATACATGTCCTCAAACCGACGACACCGGAACCTCAAAACTATGGGAAATAGCTCATGACAATGGTCAAAAAACACGAAAACGATGAGTTTTTGGTCATAACTGTCAAACATGTATCAGATCTTATGATCATTGATAATCGCCCTAGAACCCTAAAACTATGGGCAATAGATCTTGAAAACAGTTATAAAGCATGAAAACAATGAGTTTTTGGTCATCCCTCCTGAACATATATTCGGGTGTGACGGACGTTGTAAATCGCCCTGGAACCTGAAAACTATGGGAAATAGCTCATGAACACGTTCATAAAACACGAAACAGTGAGTTTTTGGTCATAACTCTCAAATATGTATCCGGTCTTACGATCGTTGACAATCTCCCTAAACCCCTAAAACTATGGGGAATAGATCTTGAAAATGGCCATAAAGCGCAAAAACGACGAGTTTTTGGTCGTCTCTCTCGAACATATATTTGGTATTACGGCCATTGTAAATCACCATAGAACCCAAAAACTATGGAAAATACCTTATGAAAATGGTCATAAAACACGAAAATGGTGAGTTTTTGGTCATAACGCTCAAACATGTATCAGGTCTTACTTCATTGACAATCTCCCTAGAACCCAAAGAGTATGGGCAATAGATCTTGAAGACGGCCATAAAGCTCGAATACGACGAGTTCTTGGTCAGCTCTCTCAAACATATATCGGATCTTACGGTCGTTGTAAATCACTTGGAAATGGTTATAAAGCAGTAAAACAGCGAGTTTTTGGTCATCTCTCTCGAAATTATATCGTGTCTTACGGCCGTTGTAAGTCGCCCTGGAACCTTAAAACTGTGGGAAATAGCTCATGAAAACGTTCAGAAAATGCGAAAACTATGAGTTTTTGGTCATAACTTTCAAATATGTATCAAGTCTTACGATAGTTGATAATCACCATAGAACCCCAAAACTATGGCCAATAGATCATGAGAACGGCCATAAAGCGCGAAAAGGACGAGTTTTGGTCATCTCTCTTGAACATATATCGGGTCTTAGGACCGTTGTAAATCACCCCGGAACCTCAAAACTATGGGAAATAGCTCATGACAATGGTCATAAAACACGAAAACGATGTGTTTTTGGTCATAACTGTCAAACATGTATCATGTCTTACAATCATTGATAATCGCCCTAGAACCCCAAAACTATGGGCAATAGATCTTGAAAACAGTTATAAAGCACGAAAACAATGAGGTTTGTGTCATCTCTCCAGGACATATATCGGGTGTTACGGCCGATGTAAATCGCCCTAGAACCTGAAGGAAATGGGAAATAGCTCATGAACATGTTCATAAAACGCGAAAACAGTGAGTTTTTGGTCATAACTCTCAAATATGTATAAGGTCTTACGATCGTTGACAATCGCTCTAAACCCCGAAAACTATGGGGAATAGATCTTAAAAATGGCCATAAAGCGCAAAAACGTCGAGTTTTTGGTCATCTCTCTCGAACATATATTTGGTCTTACGGCCATTGTAAATCACCATAGAACCCCAAAACTATTGAAAATACCTTATCAAAATGGTAATAAAACATGAAAACCGTGAGTTCTTGGTCATAACACTCAAATGTGTATTAGGTCTAACTTCATTGACAATCTCCCTAGAACCCTAAGAGTATGGGCAATAGGTCTTGAAAACGGCCATAAAGCTCGAAAACGTCGAGTTCTTGGTCATCTCTCTCGAACATATATAGGGTCTTACGGCCGTTGTAAATCTCTTGGAAACTGTTATCAAGCACGAAAACAACGAGTTTTTGGTCATCTCTCTCGAAAATATATCGGGTCTTATGGCCGTTGTAAATCGCCCTAGAACCTTAAAACTGTGGGAAATAGCTCATGTAAACATTCAGAAAAGGCGAAAACTATGAGTTTTTGGTCATAACATTCATATATGTATAAGGTCTTATGATAGTTGAGAATCGCCCTAGAACCCTAAAACTATGGGCAATAGATCTTGAGAACGGCCAGAAAGCGCGAAAACGGTCATAACTCATGAACATATAATCGCTTGGAAACGGTTATAAAGCACGAAAACAACGAGTTTTTGGTCATCTCTCTCGAAATATATCTAGTCTTATGGCCGTTGTAAATCGCCCTAGAACCTTAAAAGTGTGGGAAATAGCTCATGAAAACGTTCATAAAACGCGAAAACTACGAGTTTTGGGTCATAACTTTGAAATATGTATCAGGCCTTACGATAGTTGATAATCGCCCTAGAACCTCAAAACTATGGGCAATAGATCATGAGAACGGCCATAAAGCGCGAAAAGGACGAGTTTTGGTCATCTCTTTCGAACATATATCGGGTCTTACGACCGTTGTAAATCACCCCGGAACCTCAAAACTATGGGAAATAACTCGTGACAAAGGTCATAAAACACGAAAACGGTGAGTTTTTGGTCATAACTGTCAAACATGTATTAGGTCTTATGATCATTGATAATCTCCCTAGAACCCTGAAACTATGGGCAATAGATCTTGAAAAACAGTTATAAAGCATGAAAACAATGAGTTTTTGGTCATCTCTCCTAGACATATATCGGGTGTTACGGCCATTGTAAATCGCCCTAGAACCTGAAGAAAATGGGAAATAGCCCATGAACACGTTCATAAAACGCGAAAACAGTGAGTTTTTGGTTATAACTCCCAAATATGTATCAGGGCTTACGGTCGTTGACAATCGCCCTAAACCCCTAAAACTAGGGGGATTCGATCTTGAAAATGGTCATAAAGAGTAAAAACGACGAGTTTTTGGTCGTCTCTCTCGAACATATATTTGGTCTTATGGCCATTGTAAATCACCCTAGAACCCAAAAACTATGGAAAATAGCTTATCAAAATGGTCATAAAACAAGAAAACGGTGAGTTTTTGGTCGTAACGCTCAAACATATATCATGTCTTACTTCATTGACAATCTCCCTAGAACCCCAAGAGTAAGGGCAATAGATCTTGAAAACGGCCATAAAGCTCAAAAACGACGAGTTCTTGGTAATCTCTCTCGAACATATATCGGGTCTTACGGCCGTTATAAATCGCCTGGAAACTGTTATCAAGCACGAAAACAATGAGTTTTTGGTCATCTCTCTCGAAAATATATCAGGTCTTATGGCCGAAGTAAATCGCCCTAGAACCTTAAAACTGTGGGAAATAGCTCATGAAAATGTTCATAAAACGCAAAAAGTATGAGTTTTGGGTCATAACTTTAAAATATGTATCAGGTCTTATGATAGTTGATAATCGCCCTAAAACCCCAAAACTATGGGCAATAGATCTTGAAAACAGACATAAAGCGTGAAAAGGACGAGTTTTGGTCATCTCTCTCGAACATATATCGGGTCTTACGACCGTTGTAAATCACGTCAGAACCTCAAAACTATGGGGAATAACTCGTGAAAAAGATCATAAAACACGAAAACGATGAGTTTTTGGTCATAACTGTCAAACATGTATCAGGTCTTACGATCATTGATAATCGCCCTAGAACCCTAAAACTATGGGCAATAGATCTTGAAAACAGTTATAAAGCATGAAAACAATGAGTTTTTGGTCATCTCTCTTGGACATATATTGGGTGTTAGCGTCGTTGTAAATCGCCCTGAACCTGAATACTATGGGAAATAGCTCATGAACACGTTCATAAAACGCGAAAACAGTGAGTTTTTGGTCATAACTCTCAAATATGTATCAGGTCTTACGATCGTTGACAATAGCCCTAAATCCCTAAAACTATGGGGAATAAATCTTGAAAACGGCCATAAAGCGCAAAAACGACGAGTTTTTGGTCGTCTCCCTTGAACATATATCTGGTGTTATGGCCATTGTAAGTCACCTTTAGAACCTAAAAACTATGGAAAATAGCTCATCAAAACAGTCATAAAACACGAAAACTGTGATTTTTTGGTCATGACTGTCAAACATGTATCAGGTCTTACTTTGTTGACAACCGCCCTAGAACCCTAAGAGTATGGACAATAGATCTTGAAAATGACCATAAAGCGCGAAAACGACGAGTTTCTGGTCATCTCTCTCGAACATTTATCTGGTCTTATGGCCGTTGGAAATCGGCCTGGAACCTAAAAACTTTGGGAAATAGCTCATTAAAATGGTTAACATGTGAAAACTATGAGTTTTTGGTCATAACTGTGAAACATGTATTAAGTCTTGTAACATCCTAATTTCAGCAACCCTGGTTAGTTGTCCGGAATGCAAAAATCGGGGGGAACAACAAAAATTCTTGTTCATGGGTGTAGTGTTTGCTTGTTGTTTGTCAGTACCTGTGCATGTGAGTGTATACCAGATGATACCCCTTACTTCACCCTCAGTTGACAAAAGCTATTTAACAAAACTAACCTGTCTCATTTTACATATTCTCAAATGTTGTGGCATTTCAAAGCATGACCCAAGGTGCTTTTGTAACCAAAACTATTTTAGCAACTTCTACTGATCAAACTATGGAGAGCTATAACCTCCTTATGTTTTCAAGTTAGAACCTTCAACTACTCTTACCTCTAAGATTTCCAAAACCTTGTATAAAACCTTTGAATTCTACTCCTGGTAGAGATACCAAGGACTCTTATCTTATTCAAACTCCAACACTTCAAATTGCCCCATACTCACCTCGAGCTAGGCTTGATTGTAACCCTAGTAGTAGTGGATTTGTTTGTAAGACGAGTTGCCTTGATCCGCGGTCTGATGAATTGCTTAGGAAGTAGTATGAGCCACTCTAGGAGCTCATCACTAGGATCAAGATGTTTTCAAATCACCACTCCCTATGCAATATTACCAAACTAGATCCCCTCTCTAGCCACCAGGTGATCATCTAAAACCCTTAACCAGATCAATTCTGCAGTGATCCATTCTAGAAGTCTCCAAGTCAATGAAGACCAATATCAAGCATGTATCCCTTCTACTCAATCTATTCTTCAACATCATCCACTGGATGATGCTTTGGTACCTAGCAACCCCTCCAAAAACTTTCCCTCTCATACTCTAGTCAAAGTCTGGAAAACTATTTCGAACATCACCTTTTTGGATGTCTCCCTTTCTCAACCCTTGTGCATTTTTGGTAATGCACTTGAACCATCTTGTTAACCATCCGAAGTACTACCAAGGCCCACTCTTGCCCTTGGTTAAATCATCCTCCGACCCACTTGTTCTTGATTGTTTTGCAGGCAAGAAAATAACTTTTCCTGCAATTCTTGTCCTCATGCCTACTTTAACACAAGCTCACACCATCACCCAACCTTCTATGGACCAACTATTTGCATGGTTGTGTTCTACTCATATAGATATATGAACATCTACTCCACTTGTTCCAAGTGGATCTCTGTGCTTCCTAAACTCACATGGTTTATGAGGCGTCATGACCCTTCTAGTATGGGAGCCTTAATTTCAACAAAGTTTGCCATCACCTACATACCACCTCAAATGTAACCAGTCCAAACTCCTTATTCCATGATAATATATATGACTTTGTCTAACTATCCATGCGTACCTTGCATCAAGGTGAGCTATGAGCTCCAAGTACCTTGTTCTTCCATCTAATTCAAGTTAGTGGTATAAAAATAATATCACCCTAGATCCTCAATACCTTGTTCTTCCATCTAATTTAAGTTGGAATTCCAATTACCAAGGTTCAAAATGCTTGATACACCTTGTCTACATCATATACCTTGATCATCAAGATTTATCAAATATTACCCATAATTATTATGGCTCCAAATCTATTTCATTCCTATAATAGACAAAATCTCAAAACCCCTTTCCCAATGGAAAGTTTGGTTTTTGTTAAAACACTCCCCCAAATTTTGGCTCATGTGAGTTCCATTACCATACCCCATATTCCACTTGAAAGATAGATATTTTTTAGAAGCTTTATTAATTCTTTTTGCCTATTTTCTAAAGTGGCGGAAGTGGAATAATAAATGTTTTAAATACTTTTAAGCCACAATAAATCCTGGGAAAATTCCCCAAGTGTGTATTCACACTTGGGACCCACTCACGCCAAAAAACAACCTTGTCCAATGTAAATATATCAAATGATCTTCTCGGAACTACTTCTACCCTTTTTGAATAAATGGATTTAAGGGGACTAAAACACCTTATAAAAATCCCAAATAAATCATAAGAGTGTACCTTGACCATGTCCATCCACCAGTACTATATCCCCCATCTCTTCTAGTGCAAATCTTTGAACTCCTTCACAAGCTCTCTTATGATCAAAATTTTGCAAAACAATCAAACTTGAGCTAAACCAAAACCAAGCCCTCCCTAAAGATTGTCAAGCAATCCTCCACCACAACCCACTCTCCCCTAGTCGTGAGGATTACAGCTCCACCCCAGCACTTGCCCCTTTTTACCCTTTGATTAGTAGAGAGAGAGAGAGAGAGACAACCATATCTTACAAGGATTTGCTCCATTTAATTACCCTAGCTGCGACTACCCTCTCTGCCCGACCAAATCCCCCTCTTACCCCATGTCCAAAGTGGGCATTTACACCCTAGATCTCCCCCCTTGGTATAAAGGCCAGAGGCCACCACCAGCACTCCTCCCTGGCTCATTTCCCCCCACTCCTCCTCACTCACCTCCCCCGAGATCCCCATCCCTTCCTTCCCTCTCATATGGCCACAAGAAGAAGAACCACCATTTTCGGCCATTTTTTAGCTCGAGCTCGAGGTGCCTTCTCCCCTGCTCCCCTCCAATTGCATGTGGCTTCACTACAACCCCTACCCCTAATCTACATTCCCCAAGCTCCAGAGCTCCTCCCAGCACGTATCTCGGGTAGGAATAGGAGAGTTCCTCCTCTCGGTTTTCTTCAAGCTGCTGCCATCACCTATCTCGGCCATTTTTAGCCTCCTCGGAGCCAACACTAACCACCTCGGACGTCCTCTTCGACATGCAGGCACCCTAGAAGCAGGATCGGAGAGCTAGCAAGTGTGCACCACCACCGTCTTCGCGCGAGGCTCCTGCCGAGACAGCACCTTCCCTTGCCACCCATCCCCGGGCTCATCGCGGACTACCGCGTCGCCTCCACCCTTCCCCTTCGCCAGATACGACCCCAAGTGAGCTCCCCGCGTGCTGCCCAAGCACCCTAGGGTTTCTTCCCTGCCGTCGTGCCGCTGGGGAGAATACGACCTCCCTGCCATCGATCTCCCTTTAGATCGAACGGCTCCCAAAGCACCATACCCCATCGCGCCTCCCGTTTGGCTAACGAGTGGGCCCCGCCAGGCCGGGATTCAAACCCCGCTCCTGCACCTGGTGCCGTCCCAGGTGGGCTTCGTCTTCCCTGTGTGGCCCAGCCTCCACAGAAACCCTGTCCCAGTTACCCCTTTCTTTTAAACATTTATTCTAGATCTAAAAACTACCTGCTAGGATTAAAACCAAATAAAAATTAAAATTACGATAATTGGTCCAGATCCAAATTTCTAATGGTTCCTTCATGTTTTATGCAACTTGCAGAACTGGAACCTTGCCAAAAATAGTTTTTATTATTTTCTGGCATTTAATCTTCTAAAGAATATATTTTACACTAAATAAATTCCTGAAAGACCTACACATCTCTAAAATGTATGAAACCGAGCTCTATTGAAAGTATATTCAGAGGTCTTCCATCTAGCATAGGTCTCATGCCAAGGTGAACAGTAGTGTGCCCCTAGCAAAAATAATAAAAACAGTCATTATCTTCCTTGGGAAATTTCTCTTGGTCAAACCAAATGTAGTATTGACCCGATTCCACCTCCCGGTATACCCTAATATAAGAATATATCAAATCCCAGAAGTTTAGATTTTATTGAGCTCTAGTTGATTTGTAGTAAATTAAACTATTATGTGTACCCCATTTTTACTAAATAAATCACTCCAGGAGTTTGACAACTCCAAAATGAGGTAATCCAATTCCTACAGAAAGGTATGCTAAATGACTACCACATTCCCTTGTAATAAACTCAAGATGTTTTGTAGAATTAATCTGGTGAAAAAGAGAAAAACCATATAGAATTGCCTTTGATAATTTATTAAGGGAATTCTGGTACTTCTTTTGACAAGATTCCAACTCTATGTGGTTCAGTACACCAAACACTGCCTAACCATCCAAGGAAATAATTTTTGGGCCTCCAGATGAGTTCTGGTGAATTATTTCCTCAAACTAGAGTTTATTCCACTAAAAAAAGCATATCTAAATCTAGGTAAATGATAATCTAGTGAAACCACTTTTGTTGGTCTTGCTTTGTCAATATCTACCTGTGGATATCATTGCAGCACATTGGTATCCCACAGACCTCAGACCACCCCATCCAAGTTCTTGGTAAATAGCCTTGATAACTATCTTCCAAAGGAAAACACTTCTATGGCAAACTAGTAATTCCATTACTAGTACCCAAATTCTCCAAAACCACTAAGTTGAGTAGTATTCCCTATGTTTGTTTGCTGTATGGTTTGATGCCTGTATGCCTTGTATTGATTGTGGTATTGTCTGCTTGCATGTATACTCGATGACGGCGATAGTGTGATGGTTTTACGAAAGAAAGACAAGGACTCCTTATTATTATTTGTTGGGTATTCTTGGTTATCTCCGGAAGTCCAGGGACTTATTGCTGATCAGGGAAGCCACCTTTCCCAAATCCGATACTTCTCCTAATCCTTATATTACCTGTTTTGTATCTCCTTTATATATTGCATTATTTATTTGCATGTTTTTTTTATAAATACTACGCTAATGACTTGGCTCCTCCAAGTTATGACTTTGTGACCCTCGTGGCACCACCCTGATGTACCTACCATTATATATCCTTTTAGACCGAGAGTATGATGGTTAGCATCCTACCTGGTTGGAAACCCCCGGCTTTGAGAAAATAACTTGTTTTGGGATTTACTCGACTACAAATGTTTCAAAACTACTTTGTAAAACCCTTGGGAAGCGCCATCGTTCGAGGCACTTCTTTTAACTAAAGAAGTGGGTTGATGAGGAATGAGAAAGTGAAGGGATGTTCTACGCCTTTAACAGAACAATTTTTATCAGTGCAACCACATAACCCAGGTGATGGGGCTTAGCTCGTAGTTTTTCTTCAATAGCCGAGGCAGCTTGTACCATGCTTATAGGGAGAGATCCCTTGAATTCCGGGCAGGCGCTAACAGATCTACGGATCTGGAGCCTGTAGCTTGCTTTGGCAAGAGTGAGCCGGTCTTGGCAGGAGTGCCGGTGCAACAATTGGGTCTCCTGTTGACGGTGTGACTTAGGTGGTACGGAAGGAAGTGGAGTCGCCAAGTTAAGGTATACGCCAAATTGCGGTTTGGGTATACGCATGTATGGAAGCCAGGACTATGGCTGGGAGCCACATACTCGTTGCCGGGGAGAACAAACCCAAAAGGAAAAGCATCTTTTGCTAGGGTCGACAAGTGAAAGGTTAGGTTTGATATTCCGGACCCCCATCTACCGTGGGTAGTGAGCCATGGTTTTATCCCGGCGGATGTATTGATTCTTGCGGGGAAAGTGCGCAAACTCTGCAGAGTATAATCAATTCGAATATCCATGTCCACGTTCTAGGACGCTTGGAAAGGTGATGGCTAGTAGTACCCAAACGGTGTTTGTTTGGAAAAATGGATGAAAGTAAGGAGGTTCCCAGGAACCTGAGTTTAAAGTTTTGTCCTGACCCGAGGAGGTCAAAGAGGTTTAAAAAGGGTTTTTACTCCAAATCTATTTTGAGAACTCTTTTTCAACAAAGATATGCGGATACCTTGATTTATAAAACAAAGGCATGTTTCAAATCTTTTTTTCAACAAAGATATGGAGATGCCATATCTACTAGAGATAGTCTAGGCTTTTCAAAAACAACACTACATAGAGTTATCTCGCCATAGCCAAAATTGCATTTTCCTGTTTCGCTTATCCTGGTGGTTTGAGAGTACATTCAAAAGTACTCATGGAATTGTCCCTGGCTATTTACTTGGCCATGTGTTGAGAGGTTCGACATCAGATGATTAAGGTGACGTCCAACGAGCTAGGTTGAGGCATGATTGGGCTTTGCACGTGATGATGTTCCACTACTAAAGTTGGTATAGCCATAATGGCAATAATGTAAGTCTTGTAAATTCGTTATGTTTCGGATGTTGTAATGATACTTGTAGGTTATGTTCCACGGCTCACTGATCATGGGAACATGGATATATACATAACAGGGATTTCTCGGATGGTTAATCCGGCGGACCCCACAGGTCTTACGATCGTTGACAATCGCCCTCAAACCCTAAAACTATGGGCAATAGATCTCGAAAACTATGAGTTTTTGGTTATCTCTCTCGCACATATATCGGGTCTTATAGCCATTGAAAATCACACTAGAACATAAAAACTATCGGAAATAGCTCATGAAAACGTTCATAAAACGCGAAACAGTGAGTTTTTGGTCATAACTGTCAAACATGTATTAGGTCTTACGATCGTTGACAATCGCCCTAGAACCCTAAAACTAGGGGAAATAGATCTTGAAAATGGTTATAAAGCGCGAAAACAAAGAGTTTTGGTCATCTCTCCCGAACATATATCGAGTCTTACGCCCAGTGTAAATCGCCTCGGACCCGGAAAACTATGGGAAATAGCTCATGAACACGTTAATAAAACGCAAAAAACGGTGAGGTTTTCGTCATAGCTCTCAAATACGTATCAGGTCTTATGATCGTTGACAAATGCCCTAAAACCACATAACTATGAGCAATAGATCTTGAAAACGTCCATAAAGCGCGAAAACGACGAGTTTTTGGTCATCTCTCTCGAACATATATCGGATCTTACGACCATTGTAAATCCCCTGGAACCCGAAAACTATGGGAAATAGCTCATGAAAACATTCATAAAATGAGAAAATGGTGAGATTTTGGTCATAATTGTCAAACATGTATTAGGTCTTACGATAGTTGACAATCGCCCTAGAACCCTAAAACTATGGGAAATAAATCTTGAAAACAACCATAAAGCGCGAAAACGATGAGTTTTTGGTCATCCCCCTCAAACATATATCTGGTCTTATGGCCATTGTAAATCCTCCTAGAACCTAAAAACTATGGAAAATAGCTCATCAAAACGGTCATAACACCCGAAAACGGTGAGTTTTTGGTCATAACTGTCAAACATGTATCAAGTCTTACTTGGTTGACAATCACCCTAGAACCCCAAAACTATGGGCAATAGACTTTGAAAACGGCCATAACTGTCATAGTTTTGGGTCACCTCTCTCAAACATATATTTGGTCTTATGGCCATTGTAAATTGCCTGGAACGTCAGAACTGTGGGAAATAGCTTATGAAAATAGTCATAAAATGTGAAAACGATGAGTTTTTGGACATAACTGTCAAACATGTATCAATTCTTATGATCGTTGACAATCGCCCTAGAAACCCAAAACTATGGGCAATAGATCTTAAAAACAGCCATAAAGCATGAAAATTACGAGTTTTTGGTCATCTCTCTTGAACATATATCGGGTCTTATGGCCATTATAAATCGCCCCAGAACCTAGAAACTATATCGGGTCTTACGGTCATAAATGGTCATAAATGTCATACATTTATCAAGACATATGATAGTTGGAAATCGACCTAGAACCCTAAAACTATGGGCAATAAATCTTGAAAACAACCATAAAGCGCGAAAACGACGAGTTTTTGGTAATCTCTCTTGAACATATATTTGGTCTTATGGCCATTGTAAAAACTATGGAAAATAGCTCATGAAAATGATCATAAAACACGAAAACGGTGAGTATTTTGTCATAACAATCAAACATGTATCAGGTCTTACTTCATTGACAATCTCCCTAGAACCCCAAGAGTATGGGCAATAGATCTTGAAAATGGCTCATGAAAACATATATCGAGTATTACGACTGTTGTAAATCGCTCTAGAACCTAAAAACTGTGGGAAATGGCTCATGAAAACAGTCATAACACGCGAAAACGATGTATCAGGTATTACAATCGTTGACAATCGCCCAAGAACCATAAAACTATGGGCAATAGATCGTGAAAACGGTTATAAAGCGTGAAAACAACGAGTTTTTGGTCATCTCTCTCGAACATATATCGGGTCTTATGACCGTTGTAAATCGCCCTAGAACCTAAAAACAGTGGGAAATAGGTCATGCCAACAGTCATAAAAAACGGAAACAATGAGTTTTTGGTCATAACTGTCAAACATGTATCAGGTCTTACGATCGTTGACAATCGTTCTAGAACCCTAAAACTATGGGCAATAGATCTTGAAAATGGTTATAAAGCGCGAAAACAACGAGTGTTTGGTCATCTCTCTCGAACATATATCGGGTCATATGGCCGTTGTAAATCTCCCTATAACCTTATAACTGTGGGAAATAGCTCATGAAAATGTTCATAAAACGCGAAAACAATGAGCTTTTGGTCATAATTGTCAAAGATGTATTAGGTCTTACGATAGTTGACAATCGCCCTAGAACTCTAAAACTATGGGCAATAAATCTTGAAAACAACCACAAAGCGCGATAACGACGATTTTTTGGCCATCTCTCCCAAACATATACCGGGACTTATGACCATTGTAAATCGCCTGGAACCTCAAAACTATGGGAAATAGCTCAGGAAAACGGTCATAAAACGCGAAAACGATGAGTATTTGGTCATAATTGTCAAACATGTATTAGGTCTTATGATCGTTGACAATCACCCTAGAACCCCAAAACTATGGGCAATAGATCTTGAAAATGGTAATAAAGCATGAAAACAATGAGTTTTTGGTCATCTCTCTTGAACATATATCGGGTCTTACGGCTGATGTAAATTGCCCGAGAACCTCAAAACCGTGGGAAATAGCTCATGAAAACGGTCATAAAATGGTCATAACTGTTAAACATGTATCAAGACTTATGATGGTTGACAATGGCCCTAGAACCCCAAAACTATGGGCAATAAATCTTGAAAACAGCCATAAAGCGCGAAAACGACGAGTTTTTGGTCATCCCCCTTGAACATATATCTGGTCTTATGGCCATTGTAAAGCGCCCTAGAACCTAAAAAGTATGAAAAATAGCTAATCAAAATGGTCATAAAACATGAAAATGGTGAGTTTTTGGTCATAACTATCAAACATGTATCAGGTCTTACTTTGTTGATAATCACCCTAGAACCCTAAGAGTATGTGCAATAAATCTTGAAAACGGCGATAAAGCGCGAATACGACGAGTTTTTGGTCATCTCTCTCGAACATATATCGGGTCTTACGGTCGTTGTAAATCGCCCTGGAACCCCAAAACTATGGAAAATAGCTCATGAAAACGGTCATAAAATGGTCATATCTTTTAAACAGGTATCAGGACTTTCGATGGTTGGCAATGGCCCTAGAACCCTAAAACCAAGGGAAATAAATCTTGAAAACAGCCATCAAGCGCGAAACAATGAGTTTTTGGTCATCTCCCTCGAACATATATCTGGTCTTATGCCCATTGTAAATCGCCCTAGAACCTAAATAATGTGGAAAATAGCTCATCAAAACGGTCGTAAAACATGAAAACGGTGAGTTTTTGGTCATAACTTTCAAACATGTATTAGGACTTACGATCGTTGAGAATCAACCTAGAACCCAAAAACTATGGGCAATAGATCATGAAAACTGTTATAAAGCGCGAAAACAATGAGTTTTTGGTCACCTCTCCCGAACATATATCGGGTCTTACCGCCGTTGTAAATCGGCCTGGAACATGAAAGCTATGGGAAATAGCTCATGAACACGTTCCTAAAACGCGAAAAAGGTGAGGTTTTGGTCATAGCTCTCAAACATGCATTAGTATTATGGTAGTTGACAATCGCCCTAGAACCCCAAAACTATGGGCAATAGACTTTGAAAACAGCCATAACTGTCATAGTTTTGGGTCACCTCTCTCAAACATATATTTGGTCTTATGGCCATTGTAAATCACCTGGAATGTCAGAACTGTGGGAAATAGCTTATGAAAATAGTCATAAAATGTGAAAACGATGAGTTTTTGGACATAACTGTCAAACATGTATCAATTCTTATGATCGTGGACAATCGCCCTAGAAACCCAAAACTATGGGCAATGGATCTTAAAAACAGCCATAAAGCGTGAAAATTACGAGTTTTTGGTCATCTCTCTTGAACATATATCGGGTCTGATGGCCATTGTAAATCGCCCTAGAACCTAGAAACTATAGGAAATAGCTCATGAAAACGGTCATATATGGTCATAAATGTCATACATGTATCAAGACATATGATAGTTGGAAATCGACCTAGAACCCTAAAACTATGGGCAATAAATCTTGAAAACAACCATAAAGTGCGAAAACGACGAGTTTTTGTTAATCTCTCTCGAATATATATTTGGTCTTACGGTGATTGTAAATCGCCCTAGAACCGAAAAACTATGCAAAATAGCCCATGAAAATGCTAAGAACATATGAAAATGGTGAGTTTTTGGTCATAATTGTCCAACATGTATCATGTCTTACTTCATTGACAAACGCCCTAGAACCCTAAGAGTATGGGAAATATATCTTGAAACGGCCATAAAGCACGAAAAGGTAGAGTTTTTGCTCTTCTCTCTCGAACATATATCGGGTCTTACGGTTGTTGTAAATCACCCTGGAACCCCAAAACTATGGGAAATAGCACATCAAAACGGTCATAAAATGATCATCTCTCTCGAACATATATCCGGTCTCATGGCTGTTGTAAATTATCCTATAACCTTAAAACTGTGGGAAATAGCTCATGAAAACAGTCATAAAACGTGAAAACTATGAGTTTTTGGTCATAGCTCTCAAACATGAATTAGGTATTATGGTAGTTGACAATCACCCTAGAACCCTAATACTATGGGCAATAGATCTTGAAAACAACCATAAAGCGAGAAAACGACGAGTTTTGGGTCAACTCTCTCGAACATATATTTGGTCTTACGGCCATTGTAAATCGCGTGGAACCTCAAAACTATGGTAAATAACTCATGAAAACGGTCATAAAATGTGAAAACGATGAGTTTTTGTTCATAACTGTCAAACATGTATCAGGTCTTATGATTGTTGACAATCGCCCTAGAAACCCAAAACTATGGGCAATAGATCTTGAAAACGGCCAGAAAGCGCGAACATATATCGGGTCTTATGGCCGTTGTAAATCACCTTGGAACCTCAAAATTATGGGAAATAGCTCATGAAAACGGTCATAAATGGTCATAACTATCATACATGTATCAGGACTTATGATAGTTAACAATCGACCTAGAACCCTAAAACTATGGGCAATAGATCTTGAAAACAACCATAAAGCGCGAAAACGACGAGTTTTTGGTAATCTCTCTCAAACACATATTTGGTCTTACAGCCATTGTAAATCGCCCTAGAACCCAAAAACTATGGAAATAGCTCATGAAATTGTCATAAAACTCGAAAACTGTGAGTTTTTGGTCATAAATGTCAAACATGTATCAGGACTTATGATAGTTGACAATCGCCCTAGAACCCTAAAATTATGGGTAATAAATCTTGAAAACAACCATAAAGCGCGAAAACGATGAGTTTTTGGTAATCTCTCTCGAACATATATTTGGTCTTACGGCCATTGTAAATCGCCCTAGAACCCAAAAACTATGGAAAATAGCTCATGAAAATGGTCATAAAACATGAAAACGGTGAGTTTTTTTGTCATAACTGTCAACCATGTATCAGGTCTTACTTCATTGACAATCTCCCTAGAACCCCAAGAGTACGGGCAATAGATCTTGAAAACGGCCATAAAGCACGAAAACGACGAGTTTTTGGACATCTCTCTCGAACATTTATCGAGTATTACGATCATTGCAAATCGCTCTGGAACCGAAAAACTGTGGCAAATGGCTCATGAAAACGGTCATAGCACGCGAAAACGATGAGTTTTTGGTCATAACTGTCAAACATGTATTAGGTCTTAAAATCGTTGTGAATCACCCAAGAACCATAAAACTATGGGTAATTGATCTTAAAATGGTCATAAAGCGCGAAAACGACGAGTTTTAGTCATCTCTGTCGAACATATATCGGGTCTTATGACCGTTGTAAATCGCCCTACAACCTAAAAATAGTGGGATATAGGTCATGCCAATAGTCAGAAAACATAGAAACGATGAGTTTTTGGTCATAAGTGTCAAACATGTATCAGGTCTTATGATCGTTGACAATCACCCTAGAACCCCAACTCCATGGGCAATATATCTTCAAAACGGTTATAAAGCGCAAAACAACGAGTTTTTGGTCATCTCTCTCGAACATATATCGGGTATTATGGCTATTGTAAATTGCCCTATAAACTTAAAACTGTGGGAAGTAGCTCATGAAAATAGTCATAAAACATGAAACTATGAGTTTTTGGTCATAACTCTCAAACATGTATTAGGTCTTATGATCGTTGACAATTTCCCTAGAACCCAAAAACTATGGGCAATAGATCCTGAAAACGACCGTAAAGCATGAAAACGACGAGTTTTTGGTCATATCTCTCAAACACATATCGGGTCTTACGGCCATTGTAAATTGCCTACACCTCAATATTGTGGGAAATAGCTCAGGAGAACGGTCATAAAACGCGAAAACGATGAGTTTTTGGTCATAACTTTAAAACATGTATCAAGTCTTATTATTGTTGACAATCGCCCTAGAACCCCAAAACTATGGGCAATTCATCTTGAAAATAGCCATAGAGCGCGAAACAACGAGTTTTTGGTCATCTCTCTTGAACATATTTCAGGTCTTACGGCTGTTGTAAATCACCCTGGAACCTCAAAACCATGGGAAATAGCTCATGAAAACGGTCATAAAATGGCCATAACTGTTCAACATGTATCAGGACTTACGATGGTTGATAATGGCCCTAGAACCCTAAAACTATGTGCAATAAATATTGAAAATAGCCATAAAGCGTGAAAACGACGAGTTTTTTGTCATCTCCCTCGAACATATATCTGGTCTTATGTCCATTGAAAATCTCCCTAGAACCTAAAACCCATGGAAAATAGCTCATCAAAATGGTCATAAAACATGAAAATGGTGAGTCTTTGGTCATAACTATCAAACATGTATCATGTCTTACTTTGTTGACAATCACCCTAGAACCCCAAGATTATGGGCAATAGATCTTGAAAACAGCCATAAAGCACGAAAACGACGAGTTTTGGTCATCTCTCTCAAACATATATCGGGTCTTATGGCCATTGAAAATCGCCCTAGAACCTAAAAAATGTCGGAAATCGCTTATGAAAACGTTCATAAAACGCGAAAACTGTGAGCTTTTGGTCACAATTGTCAAACTTGCATTAGGTCTTACGATAGTTGACAATTGCCCTAGAACCCTAAGACTATGTGTAATAGATTTTGAAAATAGCCATAGAGCATGAAACCGACTTGTTTTTGGTCATCTCTCTCAAACATATAGCGAAATCGCCGAGGAACTTCAAAACTATCGGAAATACCACATGGATACGGTCATAAAACGAGAAATCGATTAGATTTTGGTCATATCACTCAATCATGTATCATGTCTTACGATCATTAACAAATCACAATAGAACCCCAAAACAATGAGCAATATCTCATGAAAATGGCCATAAAACGAGAAACAAATAAGTTTTTGGTCATAACCGTCAAACATGTATGAGGTCTTACGAACATTGAGAATCGCCATAGAACCCTAAAACTATGGGTAATATATCTTTAAAATGGCCATAAATGATGAAAACAAAGAGTTTTATGTTATGTCTCTCGAATATATATCAGGTCCTACGACCATTGTAAATCATCCTCGAACCCCCCAAACTATGGGAAATAGCTCATGAATACGGTCATAACACGGAAAAATGATGAGTTTTTTGTCATAACTTTCAAACATGTATCAGGTCTTACGATCATTGAAAAGAGCCATAAAGCGCGAAAATGACGAGTTTTTGGTCATCTCTCTCAAACATATATCAGGGCTGACGACCGTTGTAAATCGCCCTGGAACCTCAAAACTATTGGAAATAACTCCTGAAAACGGTCATAAAAGGAGAAAACGATGAATTTTTGGTCATAACTGTCAAACATGTATCAGGTCTTACGATCGTTAACAATCGCCATAGAACCTAAACGATGGAAAATAAATCTTGAAAACGACCATAAATCGCGAAAACGATGAGTTATTGGTCATAAGTGTCAAGCATGTATTAGGTCTTACTACCGTTGACAATAAGTGTCAACCATGTATTAGGTCTTACGACCGCGAATATGATCACCCTAGAACCCTAAAACTATGGGAAATAGATCATGAAAACGGTTATAAAGCGGGAAAATGACGAGTTTTTGGTCATCTCTCTAAACATATATCAGGTCTTATAACCATTGTAAATCGCCCAGGAACCTAAAAATTATGGGAAATAGCTCATGAAAACAGTCAGAAAACATGAAAACGATAAGTTTTATGTCATAATTGCCAAACATGTATCAGATCTTATGATCGTTGACAATCGCCCTAGAACCCTAAAACTATGGGCAATAGATCTTGTAACGTTCATAAAGCGCGAGAATGATGAGTTTTTGGTCATCTCTCTCGAACATATATATCTGGTCTTACGACCATTGTAAATCGCCCTGGAAACTCAAAACTGTGGGAAAATAGCTCATGAAAATGCTCATAAAATGCAAAACAATGAGTTTTTGGTCATAACTGCCAAACATGTATTAGGTCTTACGATCGTTGACAATCGCCCTAGAACCCTAAACCTATGGGCAAAAGACTTTGAAACGGCCATAAAGCACGAAAACAATGAGTTTTGGTCATATATATTGAACATATATCGAGTCATACGGCCGTTGTAAATCGCCCTAGAACCGGAAAACTATGGGAACTAAGTCATGACAACGGTCTAAAATGTGAAAACGATGAGTCTTTTATCATAAGCGTCAAGCATGTATTAGGTCTTACGATCGTTGACAATCTCCGTAGAACCCTAAAACTATGGGCAATAGATCTTTAAAACGGTTATAGAGTGCGAAAACGATGAGTTTTTGGTCATCTCTCTCAAACATATATCGGGTCTTACAACCATTGTAAATCACCTTGGAACCCTAAAACTATGGGAAATAGATCATGAAAACGGTTATAAAGCGGGAAAATGACGAGTTTTTGGTCATCTCTCTAAACATATATCAGGTCTTATAACCATTGTAAATCGCCCAGGAACCTAAAAATTATGGGAAATAGCTCATGAAAACGGTCAGAAAACATGAAAACGATAAGTTTTATGTCATAATTGCCAAACATGTATCAGGTCTTATGATCGTTGACAATCGCCCTAGAACCCTAAAACTATGGGCAATAGATCTTGTAACGTTCATAAAGCGCGAGAATGATGAGTTTTTGGTCATCTCGCTCGAACATATATATCTGGTCTTACGACTATTGTAAATCGCCCTGGAAACTCAAAACTGTGGGAAAATAGCTCATGAAAATGCTCATAAAATGCAAAACAATGAGTTTTTGGTCATAACTGCCAAGCATGTATTAGGTCTTACGATCGTTGACAATCGCCCTAGAACCCTAAACCTATGGGCAAAAGACCTTGAAACGGCCATAAAGCACGAAAACAATGAGTTTTGGTCATATATATTGAACATATATCGAGTCATACGGCCGTTGTAAATCGCCCTAGAACCGGAAAACTATGGGAACTAACTCATGAAAACGGTCTAAAATGTGAAAACGATGAGTCTTTTATCATAAGTGTCAAGCATGTATTAGGTCTTACGATCGTTGACAATCTCCCTAGAACCCCAAAACTATGGGTAATAGATCTTTAAAACGGTTATAGAGTGCGAAAACGATGAGTTTTTGGTCATCTCTCTCAAACATATATCGGGTCTTACAACCATTGTAAATCACCTTGGAACCCAAAAACTATGGGAAATAGCTCACGTAAACGTTAAGAAAACGCGAGAACGATAAGTTTTTGGTCATAACTATCAAACACGTATCAGGACTTACGATCATTGACAATCGCCCTACCTCAAAACTGTGTGCAATAAATGTTGAAAATGGGCAAAAAGCACGAAAACGATGAGTTTTTGATCATCTCTCTCGAACACATATCGGGTCTAACAGCTGTTGTAAATCACCTAGAATCTCAAAACTATTGGAAATAACTCATGAAAACGGTCATAAAACACAAAAACAATGAGTTTTTGGTGATATCTCTCAAACATGTATCAAGTCTTACGATCGTTAACAAATCGCAATAGAACGTCAAAACGATGAGCAATATCTCATGAAAAGGGCCATGAAAAGCGAAAACGATGAGTTTTTGGTCATAACTATCAAACATGTTGAGGTCGTACGATCGTTGAAAATCGCCCTAGAATCCTAAAACTATGGACAATAGATGTTGAAAATGACTATAAAACGTGAAAACAATGTGTTTTTGGTCATCTCTCTCAAACACATATCGGGTCTAGTTGCCGTTGTAAATTGCCCTGGAATCTCAAAACTATTGGAGATAGCTCATGAAAATGGTCATAAAACGCGAAAACGACGAGTTTTTTGTCATATCAGTCAAACATGTATCATGTCTTATGACCATTGACAAATCGCAATAGAACCTCAACACTATGAGAAATAGCTCATGAAAACGGCCATAACACGCGAAAATGATTAGTTTTTGGTCATAAGTGTCAAACATGTATTAGGTCTTACAATCATTGAGAATCGCACTAGAACCCTAAAACAATGGGTAATAGATCTTGAAAATGGCCATAAATCATGAAAACAAAGTGTTTTTTGTTATCTCTCTTGAAAATATATCAGGTCTTACAGTCGTTGTAAATCGCCCTAGAACCCCAAAATGTGGGAAATAGCTCATGAAAACGGTCATAACGCGCAAAAACGATGAGATTTTGGTCATAGCTTTCAAACATGTATCAGGTCTGACGATCATTGACAATCGCCCTAGAACCGCAAAACTATGGGCAATAGATCTTGAAAACGGCCATAAAGCGCGAAAAGGACGAGTTTTTTGTCATATCTCTCAAACATATATTAGGTCTTACATCCATTGTAAATCGCTCTAGAACCTCAAAACTGTTGGAAATAGCTCATGAAAATGGTCATAAAACTCGAAAACGATGAGTTTTTGGTCACAACTGTCAAACATGTATCAAGTCTTACAATTATTGACAATCGCCTTTGTACCCTAAAACAATGGGTAATAGATCTTGTAAACGTCCACAAAGCACGAGAGCAACGTGTTTTTGGTTATCTCTCTCGAACATATATCGTGTTCTTATGACCGTTGTAAATTGCCCTGGAACCACAAAACTATGGGAAAATAGCTCATGGAAATGGTCATAAAATGTGAAAACGATGAGTTTTTGGTCATAACTGCCAAACATGTATTTGGTCTTACAATCATTGACAATTGCCCTAGAACCCCAAATCTATGGGTAATAGACCTTGAAAACAGCCATTAAGCGCGAAAATGATGAGTTTTGGTCATCTCTGTTAAACATATATCGGGTCATATGGGCATTGTAAATCGCCTTGGAATCGCAAAACAGTGGGAAATAACTCATGAAATAGTCTAAAACATCGAAACGATGAGTTTTTGGTCATAAGTGTCAAGCATGTATTAGATCTTTCGATCGTTGACAATCGCCCTAGAACCCTAAAACTATGGGCAATAGATCTTGAAAATGGTTATAAAGCGCGAAAACGACGAGTTTTTTGTCATCTCTCTCGAACATATATCTGGTCTTACAACCATTGTAAATCGCCCTGAAACCTAAAAATTATGGGAAATAGCTCATGAAAATGGTTAGAAAGCACGAAAACGATTAATTTTTGGTCATAACTTTCAAACTTGTATCAGGTCTTACGATCGTTGACAATCACCCTAGAACCCCAAAACTATGGGCAATAGATGTTGAAAACTGCCATAAAGCGCGAAAACGAAGAGTTTTTGGTCATCTCTCTCGAACACAAATCGGGTCTAACGGCCATTGTAAATCGCCCTGGAACCTCAAAACTGTGGGAAATAGCTCATGAAAACGGTCATAAAATGCGAAAACAATGAGTTTTTGGTCATAACTGTTAAATAAGTATTAGGTCTTACAATCATTGACAATCAGCCTAGAACCAGAAAACTATGGGCAATAGATCTTGAAAACGGCCATAAAGCGCGAAAACGACGAGTTTTTGGTCATAATTGTCGAACATGTATCAGGTCTTACGATCATTGACATTCGCCCTAAAACCCCCAAACTATGGGCAATAGCTCAAGAAAACGGTTATAAAACACAAAAACGATGAGTTTTGGCTCATAAATGTCAAACATGTATCATGTCTTACAATCGTTGACAATCGCCCTAGAACCCCAAAACTATGGGAAATAGATCTTGAAAATACCCATAAATTGCGAAAACGACGAGTTTTTGGTCATCTCTCTCAAACATATATCAGGTCTTACAGCCGTTGTAAATCGCCCTAGAACCCCAAAAATGTGGGAAATAGGTCACGAAAACTTTATTAACACGGAAACGATGAGTTTTTGAGCATATCTCTCAAACGATAAATTACATATGTTGTAAATCACCTTGGAACCTCAAAACTATTGGAAATAGCTCATGAAAACGGTCATAAAACGCGAAAACGATGAGTTTTCGGTTATAACTATCAAACATGTATCAGGTCTTACGATCGTTGACAATCGCCGTACAACCCGAAAACTATGGGAAATAAATCTTGAAAACAACCATTAATCGTGAAAAAGACGAGTTTTTGGTCATAACCGTCAAACATGTATCAAGTCTTATGATCGTTGATAATCTCCCTAGAACTGTAAAACTATGGGTAATAGATCTTGTAAACATCCATAAAGCGCGAGAGCAACAAGTCTTTGGTTGTCTCTCTCGAACATATACTATGTCTTATGACCGTTGTAAATCGCCCTGGAACCTCAAAACTGTGGGAAAATAGCTCATGAAAATGGTCATAAAATGCGAAAACAATGAGTTGTTGGCCATAACTGCCAAACATGTATTAGGTCTTAGGATTGTTGACAATCGCCCTAGAACCCTAATCCTATGGGTAATAGACCTTGAAACGAGCCATAAAGAGCAAACACAATGAGTTTTGGTCATCTCTATTGAACATATATCGGGTCATATGGCCGTGGTAAATCACCCTTGAACAAAAAAATTGCGATAAATATCTCATGCCAACGGTTTAAACCGCGAAAACGATGAGGTTTTGGTCATAAGTGTGAAGCATGTATTAGGTCTTACGATCATTGACAATTGCCCTATAACCCTAAAACTATGAGCAATAGATTTTGAAAATGGTTATAAAGCGCGAAAACGACGAGTTTTTGGTCATCACTCTCGAACATATATGGGGTCTTACAACCATTGTTAATCGCCCTGGAACCTAAAAACTATGCGAAATAGGTCATGAAAACGGTTATAAAACATGAAAAGAATGAGTTTTTGGTCATAGCCGTCAAACATGTATCAGGTCTTACGATCTTTGACAATCGCCCTAGAACTCTAAAATTATGGGTAAGAGATCTTGAAAACGGCCATAAATCGTGACAACAAAGAGTTTTTGGTCATCTCTATCGAACATATATCGGGTCATACAGCCGTTGTAAATCAGCCAGGAACATCAAAACTATGGGAAATAGCTCATGCAAACTGTCATAAAACGCGAAAACAATGAGTTTTTGGTCATAACTTTCGAACTTGTATCAGGTCTTACGATCGTTATAAATCGCCCTAGAACCCTAAAACTATGGGCAATAGATCTTGAAAACGGTTATAAAGCGCGAAAGCGACGAGTTTATGGTCATCTCTCTCGAACATATATCGGGTCTTACAAACATTGTAAATCTCCCTGGAACCCCAAAAACTATGGGAAATAGCTCATGAAAACGGTCGTAAAACACGAAAATAATGAGTTTTTGGTTATAACTGTCAAACATGTATCAGGTCTTACAGTCGTTGACAATTGCTCTAGAACCCTATAACTAAGGGAAATAAATCTTGAAATAGCCATTAAACGTGAAAATGATGAGTTTTTGGTCATACCCGTCAAACATGTATCAGGTCTTACAATCATTGGCAAATGCCAATAGAACCTCAAAACTATGAGAAATAGCTCATGAAAACGGCCATAACACGCGAAAACGATAAGTTTTTGGTCATAGCCGTCAAACATATATCAGGTCTTATGATCGTTGAGAATCGCCCTAGAATCCTAAAACTGCGGGTAATAGATCTTGAAAATGGCCATAAATCATCAAAACAAGGAGTTTTTGGTGATCTCTCTCGAACAAATATCGGGTCTTATGGCCATTGTAAATCACCCTAGAACCCCAAAACACTGGGAAATAGATCATGAAAACTTTCATAACATGCAAAAACGATGAGTTTTTGGTCATACTTTCAAGCATGTATTAGTTCTTACGATCATTGACAATCGCCCTAGAACCCCAAAACTATTGGCAATAGATCTTGAAAAAAGCCATAAAGCGTGAAAACGATGAGTTTTTGGGCATATCTCTCAAACATATATCGGGTCTTACAGTCGTTGTAAATCACCTTGGAACCTCAAAACTGTTGGAACATGAAAACGATCATAAAACATGAAAACGATGAGTTTTTGGTTATAACTGTCAAACATGTATCAGGTCTTACAGTCGTTTTCAATCGCTCTAGAATCCTATAACTAAGGGAAATAAATCTTGAAAACAGCCATTCATCGTGAAAATGACGAGCTTTTGGTCATACCCATCAAATATGTATCAAGTCTTACAATTGTTGACAATCACGCTACAAACAGAAAATTATGGGTAATAGATCTTGTAAACGTCCATAAAGCGCGAGAGAAATAATTCTTCGGACATCTCTCTCGAACATATATCGGGTCTTACAACCATTCTAAATCACCCTCGAACCTCAAAACTATGGGAAAATAGCTCATGAAAATGGTCATAAAATGCGAAAACAATGAGTTTTGGCCAAAACTGCCAAACATGTATTAGGTCTTATGATCGTTGAAAATCGCCCTAGAACCCTAAACCTATGGGTAATAGACCTTGAAACGAGCCATAAAGAGCGAAAACAATGAGTTTTGGTCATCTCTATTGAACATATATCGGGTCATAGGGCCATTGTAAATCGCCCTAGAACCGCAAAATTGCGAGAAATACCTCATGACAACGGTTTAAAACGCGAAAACGATGAGGTTTTGGTCATAAGTGTTAAGCATGTATTAGGTCTTACGATCGTCGACAATCGCCCTATGACCCTAAAACTATGAGCAATAGATCTTGAAAATGGTTATAAAGCGCGAAAACGACGAGTTTTTGCTCATCACTCTCGAAAATATATCGGGTCTTACAACCATTGTAAATCGCCCCGGAACCTAAACACAATGGGAAATAGGTCATGAAAACGGTCAGAAAATGGGAAAACGATGAGTTTTTGGTTATAACTGTCAAACATGTATCAGGTCTTACGATCGTTGACAATCGCCCTAGAACCCCCAATCTATGGGCTATGGATGTTGAAAATAGCCATAAAGTGTGAAAACGACGAGTTTTTGGTCATCTCTCTCAAACATATATCCGGTCTTACAGCCGTTTTAAATCGCCCTATAACCTCAAAACTGCGGGGAATAGCTTATGAAACCTGTGATAAAATGCAAAAACAATGAGTTTTTTGTCATAACTGTCAAACATGTATCAGGTCTTACGATCGTTAACATGCGCCCTACAACCCTAAAACTATGGGTAATAGATCTTGTAAAACTCCATAAAGCACGAGAACGATGAGTTTTTGGTAATCTCTCTCAAACATATATCAGGTCTTATGGTCGTTGTAAATCACCCTAGAACCCCAAAAATGTGGGAAATAGGTCATGAAAATGTTACTAACATGCAAAAACGATGAGTTTTTTGGTCATAACCGTCAAACATGTATCATGTCTTACGATCGTTGACAATCGCCCTAGAACCCTAAAATTATGGGTAAGAGATCTTGAAAACGGCCATAAATCGTGACAACAAAGAGTTTTTGGTCATCTCTATCGAACATATATCGGGTCATACAGCCGTTGTAAATCAGCCAGGAACATCAAAACTATGGGAAATAGCTCATGCAAACTGTCATAAAACGCGAAAACAATGAGTTTTTGGTCATAACTTTCGAACTTGTATCAGGTCTTACGATCGTTATAAATCGCCCTAGAACCCTAAAACTATGGGCAATAGATCTTGAAAACGGTTATAAAGCGCGAAAGCGACGAGTTTATGGTCATCTCTCTCGAACATATATCGGGTCTTACAAACATTGTAAATCTCCCTGGAACCCCAAAAACTATGGGAAATAGCTCATGAAAACGGTCGTAAAACACGAAAATAATGAGTTTTTGGTTATAACTGTCAAACATGTATCAGGTCTTACAGTCGTTGACAATTGCTCTAGAACCCTATAACTAAGGGAAATAAATCTTGAAATAGCCATTAAACGTGAAAATGATGAGTTTTTGGTCATACCCGTCAAACATGTATCAGGTCTTACAATCATTGGCAAATGCCAATAGAACCTCAAAACTATGAGAAATAGCTCATGAAAACGGCCATAACACGCGAAAACGATAAGTTTTTGGTCATAGCCGTCAAACATATATCAGGTCTTATGATCGTTGAGAATCGCCCTAGAATCCTAAAACTGCGGGTAATAGATCTTGAAAATGGCCATAAATCATCAAAACAAGGAGTTTTTGGTGATCTCTCTCGAACAAATATCGGGTCTTATGGCCATTGTAAATCACCCTAGAACCCCAAAACACTGGGAAATAGATCATGAAAACTTTCATAACATGCAAAAACGATGAGTTTTTGGTCATACTTTCAAGCATGTATTAGTTCTTACGATCATTGACAATCGCCCTAGAACCCCAAAACTATTGGCAATAGATCTTGAAAAAAGCCATAAAGCGTGAAAACGATGAGTTTTTGGGCATATCTCTCAAACATATATCGGGTCTTACAGTCGTTGTAAATCACCTTGGAACCTCAAAACTGTTGGAACATGAAAACGATCATAAAACATGAAAACGATGAGTTTTTGGTTATAACTGTCAAACATGTATCAGGTCTTACAGTCGTTTTCAATCGCTCTAGAATCCTATAACTAAGGGAAATAAATCTTGAAAACAGCCATTCATCGTGAAAATGACGAGCTTTTGGTCATACCCATCAAATATGTATCAAGTCTTACAATTGTTGACAATCACGCTACAAACAGAAAATTATGGGTAATAGATCTTGTAAACGTCCATAAAGCGCGAGAGAAATAATTCTTCGGACATCTCTCTCGAACATATATCGGGTCTTACAACCATTCTAAATCACCCTCGAACCTCAAAACTATGGGAAAATAGCTCATGAAAATGGTCATAAAATGCGAAAACAATGAGTTTTGGCCAAAACTGCCAAACATGTATTAGGTCTTATGATCGTTGAAAATCGCCCTAGAACCCTAAACCTATGGGTAATAGACCTTGAAACGAGCCATAAAGAGCGAAAACAATGAGTTTTGGTCATCTCTATTGAACATATATCGGGTCATAGGGCCATTGTAAATCGCCCTAGAACCGCAAAATTGCGAGAAATACCTCATGACAACGGTTTAAAAACGCGAAAACGATGAGGTTTTGGTCATAAGTGTTAAGCATGTATTAGGTCTTACGATCGTCGACAATCGCCCTATGACCCTAAAACTATGAGCAATAGATCTTGAAAATGGTTATAAAGCGCGAAAACGACGAGTTTTTGCTCATCACTCTCGAAAATATATCGGGTCTTACAACCATTGCAAATCGCCCCGGAACCTAAACACAATGGGAAATAGGTCATGAAAACGGTCAGAAAATGGGAAAACGATGAGTTTTTGGTTATAACTGTCAAACATGTATCAGGTCTTACGATCGTTGACAATCGCCCTAGAACCCCCAATCTATGGGCTATGGATGTTGAAAAGAGCCATAAAGTGTGAAAACGACGAGTTTTTGGTCATCTCTCTCAAACATATATCCGGTCTTACAGCCGTTTTAAATCGCCCTATAACCTCAAAACTGTGGGGAATAGCTTATGAAACCTGTGATAAAATGCAAAAACAATGAGTTTTTTGTCATAACTGTCAAACATGTATCAGGTCTTACGATCGTTAACATGCGCCCTACAACCCTAAAACTATGGGTAATAGATCTTGTAAAACTCCATAAAGCACGAGAACGATGAGTTTTTGGTCATCTCTCTCAAACATATATCAGGTCTTATGGTCGTTGTAAATCACCCTAGAACCCCAAAAATGTGGGAAATAGGTCATGAAAATGTTACTAACATGCAAAAACGATGAGTTTTTTGGTCATAACTATCAAACATGTATCATGTCTTACGATCGTTGACAATCGCCCTAGAACCCTAAAACTATGGGCAATATATCTTGAAAACAGCCATAAAGTGCAAAAACGACGAGTTTTGGGTCATCTCTCTCGAACACATATCGGGTCTTATGGTCGTTACAAATCGCCATGGATCCCCAAAACTGCAGGAAATAGCTTATGAAAACGGTCATAAAACGTGAAAACGATGAGTTTTTGGTCATATCACTCAAACATGTATCAGCTCTTACAATCATTGGCAAATGCCAATAGAACCTCAAAACTATGAGCAATAGCTCATGAAAAACGGCCATAACACGCGAAAACGATATGTTTTTGATCATAGCCGTCAAACATATATCAGGTCTTACGATCGTTGAGAATCACCCTAGAATCCAAAAACTCCGAGTAATAGATCTTGAAAATGGCCATAAATCATGAGAACAAAGAGTTTTTGGTTATCTCTCTTGAACAAATATCGGGTCTTACGACCGTTCTAAATCACCCTAGAACCCCAAAACAGTGGGAAATAGATCATGAAAACTTTCATAACATGGAAAAAAGATGAGTTTTTGGTCATACTTTCAAACATGTATTAGTTCTTACGATCATTAGCAATCGCCCTAGAACCCCGAAACTATAGGCAATAGATCTTGAAAACGGCCATAAAGCGTGAAAACGATAAGTTTTTGGGCATATCTCTCAAACATATATCGGGTCTTACAGTCATTGTAAATCGCCTTGGAACCTCAAAACTGTTGGAAATACCTCATGAAAACGGTCATAAAACACGAAAACGATGAGTTTTTGGTTATAACTGTCAAACATGTATCAGGTCTTACAGTCGTTGACAATCGCTCTAGAACCCTATAACTAAGGGAAATAAATCTTGAAAACAGCCATTAATCGTGAAAATGACGAGTTTTTGGTCATACCAGTGAAACATGTATCAAGTCTTACAATCGTTGACAATCACCCTAGAAACAGAAAACTATGGGTAATAGATCCTGTAAACGTCCATAAAGCGCGAGAGAAATAATTCTTCGGTCATCTCTCTCGAACATATATCGGGTCTTACGACCATTTTAAATCACCCTCGAACCTCAAAACTGTGGGAAAATAGCTCATGAAAATGGTCATAAAATGCGAAAACAATGAGTTTTTGGCCATAACTGCCAAACATGTATTAGGTCTTATGATCGTTGACAATCGCCCTAGAACCCTAAACCTATGGGTAATAGACCTTGAAACGAGCCATAAAGCGCGAAAACAATGAGTTTTGGTCTTCTCTATTGAACATATATCGGGTCATAGGGCCATTGTAAATCGCCCTGGAACCACAAAATTGCGAGAAATACCTCATGACAACGGTTTAAAACGCGAAAACGATGAGGTTTTGGTCATAAGTGTCAAGCATGTATTAGGTCTTACGATCGTCGACAATCGCCCTATAACCCTAAAACTATGAGCAATAGATCTTGAAAATGGTTATAAAGCGTGAAAACGACGATTTTTTGGTCATCACTCTCGAACATATATCGTCTCTTACAACCATTGTAAATCGCCCTAGAACCTAAAAACAATGGGAAATAGGTCATGAAAACGGTCAGAAAATGGGATAACGATGAGTTTTTGGTTATAACTGTCAAACATGTATCAGGCCTTACGATCGTTGACAATCGCCCTAGAACCCCCAAACTATGGGCTATAGATGTTGAAAACAGCCATAAAGCGTGAAAACGACGAGTTTTTGGTCATCTCTCTCAAACATATATCGGGTCTTACAGCCGTTTTAAATCGCCCTAGAACCTCAAAACTGTGGGGAATAGCTTATGAAAACGGTCATAAAATGCAAAAACAATGAGTTTTTTGTCATAACTGTCAAACATGTATCAGGTCTTACGATCGTTAACATGCGCCCTACAACCCTAAAACTATGGGTAATAGATCTTGTAAAACTCCATAAAGCACGAGAACGATGAGTTTTTGGTCATCTCTCTCAAACATATATCAGGTCTTATGGTCGTTGTAAATCACCCTAGAACCCCAAAAATGTGGGAAATAGGTCATGAAAATGTTACTAACATGCAAAAACGATGAGTTTTTTTGTCATAACTATCAAACATGTATCATGTCTTACGATCGTTGACAATCGCCCTAGAACCCTAAAACTATGGGCAATATATCTTGAAAACAGCCATAAAGTGCAAAAACGACGAGTTTTGGGTCATCTCTCTCGAACACATATCGGGTCTTATGGTCGTTACAAATCGCCATGGATCCCCAAAACTGCAGGAAATAGCTTATGAAAACGGTCATAAAACGTGAAAACGATGAGTTTTTGGTCATATCACTCAAACATGTATCAGCTCTTACAATCATTGGCAAATGCCAATAGAACCTCAAAACTATGAGCAATAGCTCATGAAAAACGGCCATAACACGCGAAAACGATATGTTTTTGATCATAGCCGTCAAACATATATCAGGTCTTACGATCGTTGAGAATCACCCTAGAATCCAAAAACTCCGAGTAATAGATCTTGAAAATGGCCATAAATCATGAGAACAAAGAGTTTTTGGTTATCTCTCTTGAACAAATATCGGGTCTTACGACCGTTCTAAATCACCCTAGAACCCCAAAACAGTGGGAAATAGATCATGAAAACTTTCATAACATGGAAAAAAGATGAGTTTTTGGTCATACTTTCAAACATGTATTAGTTCTTACGATCATTAGCAATCGCCCTAGAACCCCGAAACTATAGGCAATAGATCTTGAAAACGGCCATAAAGCGTGAAAACGATAAGTTTTTGGGCATATCTCTCAAACATATATCGGGTCTTACAGTCATTGTAAATCGCCTTGGAACCTCAAAACTGTTGGAAATACCTCATGAAAACGGTCATAAAACACGAAAACGATGAGTTTTTGGTTATAACTGTCAAACATGTATCAGGTCTTACAGTCGTTGACAATCGCTCTAGAACCCTATAACTAAGGGAAATAAATCTTGAAAACAGCCATTAATCGTGAAAATGACGAGTTTTTGGTCATACCAGTGAAACATGTATCAAGTCTTACAATCGTTGACAATCACCCTAGAAACAGAAAACTATGGGTAATAGATCCTGTAAACGTCCATAAAGCGCGAGAGAAATAATTCTTCGGTCATCTCTCTCGAACATATATCGGGTCTTACGACCATTTTAAATCACCCTCGAACCTCAAAACTGTGGGAAAATAGCTCATGAAAATGGTCATAAAATGCGAAAACAATGAGTTTTTGGCCATAACTGCCAAACATGTATTAGGTCTTATGATCGTTGACAATCGCCCTAGAACCCTAAACCTATGGGTAATAGACCTTGAAACGAGCCATAAAGCGCGAAAACAATGAGTTTTGGTCTTCTCTATTGAACATATATCGGGTCATAGGGCCATTGTAAATCGCCCTGGAACCACAAAATTGCGAGAAATACCTCATGACAACGGTTTAAAACGCGAAAACGATGAGGTTTTGGTCATAAGTGTCAAGCATGTATTAGGTCTTACGATCGTCGACAATCGCCCTATAACCCTAAAACTATGAGCAATAGATCTTGAAAATGGTTATAAAGCGTGAAAACGACGATTTTTTGGTCATCACTCTCGAACATATATCGTCTCTTACAACCATTGTAAATCGCCCTAGAACCTAAAAACAATGGGAAATAGGTCATGAAAACGGTCAGAAAATGGGATAACGATGAGTTTTTGGTTATAACTGTCAAACATGTATCAGGCCTTACGATCGTTGACAATCGCCCTAGAACCCCCAAACTATGGGCTATAGATGTTGAAAACAGCCATAAAGCGTGAAAACGACGAGTTTTTGGTCATCTCTCTCAAACATATATCGGGTCTTACAGCCGTTTTAAATCGCCCTAGAACCTCAAAACTGTGGGGAATAGCTTATGAAAACGGTCATAAAATGCAAAAACAATGAGTTTTTGGTCATAACTGTCAAACATGTATCAGGTCTTACGATCGTTAACGATGCGCCCTACAACCCTAAAACTCTGGGTAATAGATCTTGTAAAACTCCATGAAGCACGAGAACGATGAGTTTTTGGTCATCTCTCTCGAACATATATCAGGTCTTATGGTCGTTGTAAATCACCCTGGAACCCCAAAAATGTGGGAAATAGGTCATGAAAATGTTACTAACATGCAAAAACGATGAGTTTTTTTGTCATAACTATCAAACATGTATCATGTCTTACGATCGTTGACAATCGCCCTAGAACCCTAAAACTATGGGCAATATATCTTGAAAACAGCCATAAAGTGCAAAAACGACGAGTTTTGGGTCATCTCTCTCGAACACATATCGGGTCTTATGGTCGTTACAAATCGCCATGGATCCCCAAAACTGCAGGAAATAGCTTATGAAAACGGTCATAAAACGTGAAAACGATGAGTTTTTGGTCATATCACTCAAACATGTATCAGCTCTTACAATCATTGGCAAATGCCAATAGAACCTCAAAACTATGAGCAATAGCTCATGAAAAACGGCCATAACACGCGAAAACGATATGTTTTTGATCATAGCCGTCAAACATATATCAGGTCTTACGATCGTTGAGAATCGCCCTAGAATCCTAAAACTACGAGGTAATAGATCTTGAAAATGGCCATAAATCATGAGAACAATGAGTGTTTGGTTATCTCTCTTCAACAAATATCGGGTCTTACGACCGTTGTAAATCACCCTAGAACCCCAAAACAGTCGGAAATAGATCATGAAAACTTTCATAACATGCAAAAAAGATGAGTTTTTGGTTATGCTTTCAAACATGTATTAGTTCTTACGATCATTGACAATCGCCCTAGAACCCCAAAACTATAGGCAATAGATCTTGAAAAAAGCCATAAAGCGTGAAAACGATGAGTTTTTGGGCATATCTCTCAAACATATATCGGGTCTTACAATCGTTGTAAATCGCCTTGGAACCTCAAAACTCTTGGAAATAGCGCATGAAAACGGTCATAAAACACGAAAACGATTAGTTTTTGGTTATAACTGTCACACATGTATCAGGTCTTACAGTCGTTGACAATCGCTCTAGAATCCTATAACTAAGGGAAATAAATCTTGAAAACAGCCATTAATCATGAAAATGACGAGCTTTTGGTCATACCCATCAAACATGTATCAAGTCTTACAATAGTTGACAATCACGCTACAAACAGAAAATTATGGGTAATAGATCTTGTAAACGTCCATAAAGCGCGAGAGAAATAATTCTTCGGTCATCTCTCTCGAACATATATCGGGTCTTACAACCATTTTAAATCACCCTCGAACCTCAAAACTATGGGAAAATAGCTCATGAAAATGGTCATAAAATGCGAAAAGAATGATTTTGGCCAAAACTGCCAAACATGTATTAGGTCTTAGGATCGTTGACAATCGCCCTAGAACCCTAAACCTATGGGTAATAGACCTTGAAACGAGCCATAAAGAGCGAAAACAATGAGTTTTGGTCATCTCTATTGAACATATATAGGGTCATAGGGCCATTGTAAATCGCCCTAGAACCGCAAAATTGCGAGAAATAGCTCATGACAACGGTTTAAAACGCGAAAACGATGAGGTTTTGGTCATAAGTGTCAAGCATGTATTACGTCTTACGATCGTCGACAATCGCCCTATGACCCTAAAACTATGAGCAATAGATCTTGAAAATGGTTATAAAGCACGAAAACGACGAGTTTTTGGTTATCACTCTCGAACATATATCGGGTCTTACAACCATTGTAAATCGCCCCGGAACCTAAACACGATGGGAAATAGGTCAAGAAAACGGTCAGAAAATGGGAAAACGATGAGTTTTTGGTTATAACTGTCAAACATGTATCAGGTGTTACGATCGTTGACAATCGCCCTAGAACCCCCAATCTATGGGCTATGGATGTTGAAAATAGCCATAAAGTTTGAAAACGACGAGTTTTTGGTCATCTATCTCAAACATATATCCGGTCTTACAGCCGTTTTAAATCGCCCTATAACCGCAAAATTGTGGGGAATAGCTTATGAAACCGGTCATAAAATGCAGAAACAATGAGTTTTTGGTCATAACTGTCAAACATGTATCAGGTCTTACGATCGTTAACATCGCCCTAGAACCCTAAAACTATGGGTAATAGATCTTGTAAAACTCCATAAAGCACGAGAAAGATGAGTTTTTGGTCATCTCTCTCAAACATATATCAGGTCTTACGGCCGTTGTAAATCACCCTAGAACCCCAAAAACGTGGGAAATAGGTCATGAAAATGTTACTAACATGCAAAAACGATGAGTTTTTTTGTCATAACTATTAAACATGTATCATGTCTTACGATCGTTGACAATCGCCCTAGAACCCTAAAACTATGGGCAATAGATCTTGAAAACGGCCATAAAGTGCGAAAATGATGTGTTTTTGGTCATCTCTCTCGAACACATATCGGGTCTTACGGTATTTATAAATCGCCCTAGATCCCCAAAACTGCCGGAAATAGCTCATGAAAACGGTCATAAAACGCGGAAATGATGAGTTTTTGGTCATATCACTCAAACATGTATCAGGTCTTACAATCCATTGGCAAATGCCAATAGAACCTCAAAACAATGAGAAATAGCTCATGAAAACGGCCATAACACGCGAAAACGATTAGTTTTTGGTCATAGCCGTCAAACATATATCAGGTCTTATGATCGTTGAGAATCGCCCTAGAATCCTAAAACTATGGGTAATAGATCTCGAAAATGGCCATAAATCATGAAAACAACGAGGGTTTGGTTATCTCTCTCAAACAAATATCGGGTCTTACGACCGTTGTAAATCACCCTAGAACCCCAAAACAGTCGGAAATAGATCATGAAAACTTTCATAACATGCAAAAACGATGAGTTTTTGGTTATGCTTTCAAACATGTATTAGTTCTTACGATCATTGACAATCGCCCTAGAACCCCAAAACTATTGCAATATATCTTGAAAAAAGCCATAAAGCGTGAAAACGATGAGATTTTGGGCATATCTCTCAAACATATATCGGGGTCTTACAATCGTTGTAAATCGCCTTGGAACCTCAAAACTGTTGGAAATAGCGCATGAAAACGGTCATAAAACACGAAAACGATTAGTTTTTGGTTATAACTGTCAAACATGTATCAGGTCTTACAGTCGTTGACAATCGCTCTAGAATCCTATAACTAAGGGAAATAAATCTTGAAAACAGCCATTCATCGTGAAAATGACGAGCTTTTGGTCATACCCATCAAACATGTATCAAGTCTTACAATCGTTGACAATCACGCTACAAACAGAAAATTATGGGTAATAGATCTTGTAAACGTCCATAAAGCGCGAGAGAAATAATTCTTCGGTCATCTCTCTCGAAAATATATCGGGTCTTACAACCATTTTAAATCACCCTCGAACCTCAAAACTATGGGAAAATAGCTCATGAAAATGGTCATAAAATGCGAAAAGAATGATTTTGGCCAAAACTGCCAAAGATGTATTAGGTCTTAGGATCGTTGACAATCGCCCTAGAACCCTAAACCTATGGGTAATAGACCTTGAAACGAGCCATAAAGAGCGAAAACAATGAGTTTTGGTCATCTCTATTGAACATATATCGGGTCATAGGGCCATTGTAAATCGCCCTAGAACCGCAAAATTGCGAGAAATACCTCATGACAGCGGTTTAAAACGCGAAAACGATGAGGTTTTGGTCATAAGTGTCAAGCATGTACTAGGTCTTACGATCGTCGACAATCGCCCTATGACCCTAAAACTATGAGCAATAGATCTTGAAAATGGTTATAAAGCGCGAAAACGACGAGTTTTTGGTCATCACTCTCGAACATATATCGGGTCTTACAACCATTGTAAATCGCCCCGGAACCTAAACACAATGGGAAATAGGTCATGAAAACGGTCAGAAAATGGGAAAACGATGAGTTTTTGGTTATAACTGTCAAACATGTATCAGGTGTTACGATCGTTGACAATCGCCCTAGAACCCCCAATCTATGGGCTATGGATGTTGAAAATAGCCATAAAGTGTGAAAACGACGAGTTTTTGGTCATCTATCTCAAACATATATCCGGTCTTACAGCCGTTTTAAATCGCCCTATAACCGCAAAATTGTGGGGAATAGCTTATGAAACCGGTCATAAAATGCAAAAACAATGAGTTTTTGGTCATAACTGTCAAACATGTATCAGGTCTTACGATCGTTAACATTCGCCCTAGAACCCTAAAACTATGGGTAATAGATCTTGTAAAACTCCATAAAGCACGAGAAAGATGAGTTTTTGGTCATCTCCCTCAAACATATATCAGGTCTTACGGCCGTTGTAAATCACCCTAGAACCCCAAAAACGTGGGAAATAGGTCATGAAAATGTTACTAACATGCAAAAACGATGAGTTTTTTGTCATAACTATCAAACATGTATCATGTCTTACGATCGTTGACAATCGCCCTAGAACCCTAAAACTATGGGCAATAGATCTTGAAAACGGCCATAAAGTGCGAAAATGATGTGTTTTTGGTCATCTCTCTCGAACACATATCGGGTCTTACGGTATTTATAAATCGCCCTAGATCCCCAAAACTGCCGGAAATAGCTCATGAAAACGGTCATAAAACGCGGAAACGATGAGTTTTTGGTCATATCACTCAAACATGTATCAGGTCTTACAATCCATGACAAATTCCAATAGAACCTCAAAACAATGAGAAATAGCTCATGAAAACTGCCATAACACGCGAAAACGATTAGTTTTTGGGCATAGCCGTCAAACATATATCAGGTCTTATGATCGTTGAGAATCGCCCTAGAATCCTAAAACTATGGGTAATAGATCTCGAAAATGGCCATAAATCATGAAAACAACGAGGGTTTGGTTATCTCTCTCAAACAAATATCGGGTCTTACGACCGTTGTAAATCACCCTAGAACCCCAAAACAGTCGGAAATAGATCATGAAAACTTTCATAACATGCAAAAACGATGAGTTTTTGGTTATGCTTTCAAACATGTATTAGTTCTTACGATCATTGACAATCGCCCTAGAACCCCAAAACTATTGGCAATATATCTTGAAAAAAGCCATAAAGCGTGAAAACGATGAGATTTTGGGCATATCTCTCAAACATATATCGGGTCTTACAATCGTTGTAAATCGCCTTGGAACCTCAAAACTGTTGGAAATAGCGCATGAAAACGGTCATAAAACACGAAAACGATTAGTTTTTGGTTATAACTGTCAAACATGTATCAGGTCTTACAGTCGTTGACAATCGCTCTAGAATCCTATAACTAAGGGAAATAAATCTTGAAAACAGCCATTCATCGTGAAAATGACGAGCTTTTGGTCATACCCATCAAACATGTATCAAGTCTTACAATCGTTGACAATCACGCTACAAACAGAAAATTATGGGTAATAGATCTTGTAAACGTCCATAAAGCGCGAGAGAAATAATTCTTCGGTCATCTCTCTCGAACATATATCGGGTCTTACAACCATTTTAAATCACCCTCGAACCTCAAAACTATGGGAAAATAGCTCATGAAAATGGTCATAAAATGCGAAAAGAATGATTTTGGCCAAAATTGCCAAAGATGTATTAGGTCTTAGGATCGTTGACAATCGCCCTAGAACCCTAAACCTATGGGTAATAGACCTTGAAACGAGCCATAAAGAGCGAAAACAATGAGTTTTGGTCATCTCTATTGAACATATATCGGGTCATAGGGCCATTGTAAATCGCCCTAGAACCGCAAAATTGCGAGAAATACCTCATGACAGCGGTTTAAAACGCGAAAACGATGAGGTTTTGGTCATAAGTGTCAAGCATGTACTAGGTCTTACGATCGTCGACAATCGCCCTATGACCCTAAAACTATGAGCAATAGATCTTGAAAATGGTTATAAAGCGCGAAAACGACGAGTTTTTGGTCATCACTCTCGAACATATATCGGGTCTTACAACCATTGTAAATCGCCCCGGAACCTAAACACAATGGGAAATAGGTCATGAAAACGGTCAGAAAATGGGAAAACGATGAGTTTTTGGTTATAACTGTCAAACATGTATCAGGTGTTACGATCGTTGACAATCGCCCTAGAACCCCCAATCTATGGGCTATGGATGTTGAAAATAGCCATAAAGTGTGAAAACGACGAGTTTTTGGTCATCTATCTCAAACATATATCCGGTCTTACAGCCGTTTTAAATCGCCCTATAACCGCAAAATTGTGGGGAATAGCTTATGAAACCGGTCATAAAATGCAAAAACAATGAGTTTTTGGTCATAACTGTCAAACATGTATCAGGTCTTACGATCGTTAACATTCGCCCTAGAACCCTAAAACTATGGGTAATAGATCTTGTAAAACTCCATAAAGCACGAGAAAGATGAGTTTTTGGTCATCTCCCTCAAACATATATCAGGTCTTACGGCCGTTGTAAATCACCCTAGAACCCCAAAAACGTGGGAAATAGGTCATGAAAATGTTACTAACATGCAAAAACGATGAGTTTTTTTGTCATAACTATCAAACATGTATCATGTCTTACGATCGTTGACAATCGCCCTAGAACCCTAAAACTATGGGCAATAGATCTTGAAAACGGCCATAAAGTGCGAAAATGATGTGTTTTTGGTCATCTCTCTCGAACACATATCGGGTCTTACGGTATTTATAAATCGCCCTAGATCCCCAAAACTGCCGGAAATAGCTCATGAAAATGGTCATAAAACGCGGAAACGATGAGTTTTTGGTCATATCACTCAAACATGTATCAGGTCTTACAATCCATGAAAAATTCCAATAGAACCTCAAAACAATGAGAAATAGCTCATGAAAACTGCCATAACACGCGAAAACGATTAGTTTTTGGGCATAGCCGTCAAACATATATCAGGTCTTATGATTGTTGAGAATCGCCCTAGAATCCTAAAACTACGGGTAATAGATCTCGAAAATGGCCATAAATCATGAAAACAACGAGTGTTTGGTTATCTCTCTCAAACAAATATCGGGTCTTACGACCGTTGTAAATCACCCTAGAACCCCAATACAGTCGGAAATAGATCATGAAAACTTTCATAACATGCAAATACGATGAGTTTTTGGTCATGCTTTCAAACATGTATTAGTTCTTACGATCATTGACAATCGCCCTAGAACCCCAAAACTATTGGCAATAGATCTTGAAAAAAGCCATAAAGCGTGAAAACGATGAGATTTTGGGCATATCTCTCAAACATATATCGGGTCTTACAATCGTTGTAAATCGCCTTGGAACCTCAAAACTGTTGGAAATAGCGCATGAAAACGGTCATAAAACATGAAAACGATTAGTTTTTGGTTATAACTGTCAAACATGTATCAGGTCTTACAGTCGTTGACAATCGCTCTAGATTCCTATAACTAAGGGAAATAAATCTTGAAAACAGCCATTCATCGTGAAAATGACGAGCTTTTGGTCATACCCATCAAACATGTATCAAGTCTTACAATCGTTGACAATCACGCTACAAACAGAAAATTATGGGTAATAGATCTTGTAAACGTCCATAAAGCGCGAGAGAAATAATTCTTCGGTCATCTCTCTCGAACATATATCGGGTCTTACAACCATTTTAAATCACCCTCGAACCTCAAAACTATGGGAAAATAGCTCATGAAAATGGTCATAATATGCGAAAAGAATGATTTTGGCCAAAACTGCCAAACATGTATTAGGTCTTAGGATCGTTGACAATCGCCCTAGAACCCCAAACCTATGGGTAATAGACCTTGAAACGAGCCATAAAGAGCGAAAACAATGAGTTTTGGTCATCTCTATTGAACATATATCGGGTCATAGGGCCATTGTAAATCGCCCTAGAACCGCAAAATTGCGAGAAATACCTCATGACAGCGGTTTAAAACGCGAAAACGATGAGGTTTTGGTCATAAGTGTCAAGCATGTATTAGGTCTTACGATCGTCGACAATCGCCCTATGACCCTAAAACTATGAGCAATAGATCTTGAAAATGGTTATAAAGCGCGAAAACGACGAGTTTTTGGTCATCACTCTCGAACATATATCGGGTCTTACAACCATTGTAAATCGCCCCGGAACCTAAACACAATGGGAAATAGGTCATGAAAACGGTCAGAAAATGGGAAAACGATGAGTTTTTGGTTATAACTGTCAAACATGTATCAGGTCTTACGATCGTTGACAATCGCCCTAGAACCCCCAATCTATGGGCTATGGATGTTGAAAATAGCCATAAAGTGTGAAAACGACGAGTTTTTGGTCATCTATCTCAAACATATATCCGGTCTTACAGCCGTTTTAAATCGCCCTATAACCGCAAAATTGTGGGGAATAGCTTATGAAACCGGTCATAAAATGCAAAAACAATGAGTTTTTGGTCATAACTGTCAAACATGTATCAGGTCTTACGATCGTTAACATTCGCCCTAGAACCCTAAAACTATGGGTAATAGATCTTGTAAAACTCCATAAAGCACGAGAAAGATGAGTTTTTGGTCATCTCTCTCAAACATATATCAGGTCTTATGGCCGTTGTAAATCACCCTAGAACCCCAAAAATGTGGGAAATAGGTCATGAAAATGTTACTAACATGCAAAAACGATGAGTTTTTTTTCATAACTATCAAACATGTATCATGTCTTACGATCGTTGACAATCGCCCTAGAACCCTAAAACTATGGGCAATAGATCTTGAAAACGGCCATAAAGTGCAAAAACAACGAGTTTTTGGTCGTCTCTCTCGAACACATATCGGGTCTTACGGTCATTACAAATCGCCATGGATCCCCAAAACTGCCGGAAATAGCTCATGAAAAGAGGTCATAAAACACGAAAACGATGAGTTTTTGGTCATATCACTCAAACATGTATCAGGTCTTACAATCATTGGCAAATGCCAATAGAACCTCAAAACTATGAGCAATAGCTCATGAAAAACGGCCATAACACGCGAAAACGATATGTTTTTGATCATAGCCGTCAAACATATATCAGGTCTTACGATCGTTGAGAATCGCCCTAGAATCCTAAAACTCCGAGTAATAGATCTTGAAAATGGCCATAAATCATGAAAACAAAGAGTTTTTGGTTATCTCTCTTGAACAAATATCGGGTCTTACGACCGTTCTAAATCACCCTAGAACCCCAAAACAGTGGGAAATAGATCATGAAAACTTTCATAACATGCAAAAACGATGAGTTTTTGGTCATACTTTCAAACATGTATTAGTTCTTACGATCATTAGCAATCGCCCTAGAACCCCGAAACTATAGGCAATAGATCTTGAAAACGGCCATAAAGCGTGAAAACGATAAGTTTTTGGGCATATCTCTCAAACATATATCGGGTCTTACAGTCATTGTAAATCGCCTTGGAACCTCAAAACTGTTGGAAATACCTCATGAAAACGGTCATAAAACACGAAAACGGTGAGTTTTTGGTTATAACTGTCAAACATGTATCAGGTCTTACAGTCGTTGACAATCGCTCTAGAACCCTATAACTAAGGGAAATAAATCTTGAAAACAGCCATTAATCGTGAAAATGACGAGCTTTTGGTCATACTAGTGAAACATGTATCAAGTCTTACAATCGTTGACAATCACCCTAGAAACAGAAAACTATGGGTAATAGATCCTGTAAACGTCCATAAAGCGCGAGAGAAATAATTCTTCGGTCATCTCTCTCGAACATATATCGTGTCTTACGACCATTTTAAATCACCCTCGAACCTCAAAACTGTGGGAAAATAGCTCATGAAAATGGTCATAAAATGCGAAAACAATGAGTTTTTGGCCATAACTGCCAAACATGTATTAGGTCTTATGATCGTTGACAATCGCCCTAGAACCCTAAACCTATGGGTAATAGACCTTGAAACGAGCCATAAAGAGCGAAAACAATGAGTTTTGGTCATCTCTATTGAACATATATCGGGTCATAGGGCCATTGTCAATCGCCCTGGAACCACAAAATTGCGAGAAATACCTCATGACAACGGTTTAAAACGCGAAAACGATGAGGTTTTGGTCATAAGTGTCAAGCATGTATTAGGTCTTACGATCGTCGACAATCGCCCTATAACCCTAAAACTATGAGCAATAGATCTTGAAAATGGTTATAAAGCGTGAAAACGACGATTTTTTGGTCATCACTCTCGAACATATATCGTCTCTTACAACCATTGTAAATCGCCCTAGAACCTAAAAACAATGGGAAATAGGTCATGAAAACGGTCAGAAAATGGGATAACGATGAGTTTTTGGTTATAACTGTCAAACATATATCAGGTCTTACGATCGTTGAGAATCGCCCTAGAATCCTAAAACTACGGGTAATAGATCTTGAAAATGGCCATAAATCATGAAAACAACGAGTGTTTGGTTATCTCTCTCAAACAAATATCGGGTCTTACGACCGTTGTAAATCACCCTACAACCCCAAAACAGTCGGAAATAGATCATGAAAACTTTCATAACATGCAAAAACGATGAGTTTTTGGTCATGCTTTCAAACATGTATTAGTTCTTACGATCATTCACAATCGCCCTAGAACCCCAAAACTATTGGCAATAGATCTTGAAAAAAGCCATAAAGCGTGAAAACGATGAGTTTTTGGGCATATCTCTCAAACATATATCGGGTCTTACAGTCGTTGTAAATCACCTTGGAACCTCAAAACTGTTGGAACATGAAAACGGTCATAAAACATGAAAACGATGAGTTTTTGGTTATAACTGTCAAACATGTATCAGGTTTTACAGTCGTTGACAATCGCTCTAGAACCCTATAACTAAGGGAAATAAATCTTGAAAACATCCATTAATCGTGGAAATGACGAGTTTTTGGTCATGCCCGTCAAACATGTATCAAGTCTCACAATCGTTGACAATCACCCTAGAAACAAAAAACTATGGGTAATAGATATTGTAAACGTCCATAAAGTGCGAGAGAAATAATTCTTCGGTCATCTCTCTCGAACACATATCGGGTCTTACGACCATTTTAAATCACCCTCGAACCTCAAAACTATGGGAAAATAGCTCGTGAAAATGGTCATAAAATGCGAAAACAATGAGTGTTTGGCCATAACTGCCAAACATGTATTAGGTCTTATGATCGTTGATAATCGCCCTAGAACCCTAAACCTATGGGTAATAGACCTTGAAACGAGCAATAAGGGGCGAAAACAATGAGTTTTGGTCATCTTTATTGAACATATATCGGGTCATAGGGCCATTGTAAATCACCCAGGAACCGCAAAATTGCGAGAACTACCTCATGACAACGGTTTAAAACGCGAAAACGATGAGGTGTTGGTCATAAGTGTCAAGCATGTATTAGGTCTTACGATCGTCGACAATCGCCAACTATGAGCAATAGATCTTGAAAATGCTTATAAAACGTGAAAACGACGAGTTTTTGGTCATCACTCTCGAACATATATCGGGTCTTACAACCTTTGTAAATCGCCCTAGAACCTAAAAACAATGGGAAATAGGTCATGAAAACGGTCAGAAAACGGGAAAACTATGAGTTTTTGGGTATAACTGTCAAACATGTATCAGGTCTTACGATCGTTGACAATCGCCCTAGAACCCCCAAACTATGGGCTATAGATGTTGAAAACAGCCATAAAGCGTCAAAAAGACGAGTTTTGGTCATCTCTCTCAAACATATATCGGGTCTTATAGCCGTTTTAAATCGCCCTAGAACCTCAAAACTGTTGGAAATAGCTTATGAAAACGGTCATAAAATGCAAAAACAATGAGTTTTTGGTCATAACTGTCAAACATGTATCAGGTCTTACAATAATTAACAATCGCCCTAGAACCCTAAAACTACGGGTAATAGATCTTGTGAAAATCCATAAAGCACGAGAACGATGAGTTTTTGGTCATCTCTCTCGAACATATATCAGGTCTTACGGCCGTTGTAAATCACCCTGGAACCCCAAAAATGTGGGAAATAGGTCATGAAATCGTTATTAACACGCAAAAACGATGAGTTTTTTGTCATAACTATCAAACATGTATCAGGTCTTACGATCGTTGACAATCGCCCTAGAACCCTAAAACTATGGGCAATAGATCAGGAAACTGGCCATAAAGTGCGAAAACGATGTGTTTTTGGTCATCTCTCTCGAACACATATCTGGTCTTACGGTATTTATAAATCGCCCTGGATCTCCAAAACTGCCAGAAATAGCTCATGAAAACGGTCATAAAACGCGAAAACGATGAGTTTTTGTTCATATCACTAAAACATGTATAAGGTCTTACAATCATTGGCAAATGCCAATAGAACCTCAAAACAATGAGAAATAGCTCATGAAAATGGCCATAACACACGAAAACGATAAGTTTTTGGTCATAGCCTTCAAACATATATCAGGTCTTATGATCGTTGAGAATCGCCCTAGAATCCTAAAACTACGGGTAATAGATCTTGAAAATGGCCATAAATCATGAAAACAACGAGTGTTTGGTTATCTCTCTCAAACAAATATCGGGTCTTACGACCGTTGTAAATCACCCTAGAACCCCAAAACAGTCGGAAATAGATCATCAAAACTTTCATAACATGCAAAAACGATGAGTTTTTGGTCATGCTTTCAAACATGTATTAGTTCTTACGATCATTGACAATCGCCCTAGAACCCCAAAACTATTGGCAATAGATCTTGAAAAAAGCCATAAAGCGTGAAAACGATGAGATTTTGGGCATATCTCTCAAACATATATCGGGTCTTACAATCGTTGTAAATCGCCTTGGAACCTCAAAACTGTTGGAAATAGCGCATGAAAACGGTCATAAAACATGAAAACGATTAGTTTTTGGTTATAACTGTCAAACATGTATCAGGTCTTACAGTCGTTGACAATCGCTCTAGATTCCTATAACTAAGGGAAATAAATCTTGAAAACAGCCATTCATCGTGAAAATGACGAGCTTTTGGTCATACCCATCAAACATGTATCAAGTCTTACAATCGTTGACAATCACGCTACAAACAGAAAATTATGGGTAATAGATCTTGTAAACGTCCATAAAGCGCGAGAGAAATAATTCTTCGGTCATCTCTCTCGAACATATATCGGGTCTTACAACCATTTTAAATCACCCTCGAACCTCAAAACTATGGGAAAATAGCTCATGAAAATGGTCATAATATGCGAAAAGAATGATTTTGGCCAAAACTGCCAAACATGTATTAGGTCTTAGGATCGTTGACAATCGCCCTAGAACCCCAAACCTATGGGTAATAGACCTTGAAACGAGCCATAAAGAGCGAAAACAATGAGTTTTGGTCATCTCTATTGAACATATATCGGGTCATAGGGCCATTGTAAATCGCCCTAGAACCGCAAAATTGCGAGAAATACCTCATGACAGCGGTTTAAAACGCGAAAACGATGAGGTTTTGGTCATAACTGTCAAGCATGTATTAGGTCTTACGATCGTCGACAATCGCCCTATGACCCTAAAACTATGAGCAATAGATCTTGAAAATGGTTATAAAGCGCGAAAACGACGAGTTTTTGGTCATCACTCTCGAACATACTATCGGGTCTTACAACCATTGTAAATCGCCCCGGAACCTAAACACAATGGGAAATAGGTCATGAAAACGGTCAGAAAATGGGAAAACGATGAGTTTTTGGTTATAACTGTCAAACATGTATCAGGTCTTACGATCGTTGACAATCGCCCTAGAACCCCCAATCTATGGGCTATGGATGTTGAAAATAGCCATAAAGTGTGAAAACGACGAGTTTTTGGTCATCTATCTCAAACATATATCTGGTCTTACAGCCGTTTTAAATCGCCCTATAACCGCAAAATTGTGGGGAATAGCTTATGAAACCGGTCATAAAATGCAAAAACAATGAGTTTTTGGTCATAACTGTCAAACATGTATCAGGTCTTACGATCGTTAACATTCGCCCTAGAACCCTAAAACTATGGGTAATAGATCTTGTAAAACTCCATAAAGCACGAGAAAGATGAGTTTTTGGTCATCTCTCTCAAACATATATCAGGTCTTATGGCCGTTGTAAATCACCCTAGAACCCCAAAAATGTGGGAAATAGGTCATGAAAATGTTACTAACATGCAAAAACGATGAGTTTTTTTTCATAACTATCAAACATGTATCATGTCTTACGATCGTTGACAATCGCCCTAGAACCCTAAAACTATGGGCAATAGATCTTGAAAACGGCCATAAAGTGCAAAAACAACGAGTTTTTGGTCGTCTCTCTCGAACACATATCGGGTCTTACGGTCATTACAAATCGCCATGGATCCCCAAAACTGCCGGAAATAGCTCATGAAAACGGTCATAAAACACGAAAACGATGAGTTTTTGGTCATATCACTCAAACATGTATCAGGTCTTACAATCATTGGCAAATGCCAATAGAACCTCAAAACTATGAGCAATAGCTCATGAAAAACGGCCATAACACGCGAAAACGATATGTTTTTGATCATAGCCGTCAAACATATATCAGGTCTTACGATCGTTGAGAATCGCCCTAGAATCCTAAAACTCCGAGTAATAGATCTTGAAAATGGCCATAAATCATGAAAACAAAGAGTTTTTGGTTATCTCTCTTGAACAAAGATCGGGTCTTACGACCGTTCTAAATCACCCTAGAACCCCAAAACAGTGGGAAATAGATCATGAAAACTTTCATAACATGCAAAAACGATGACTTTTTGGTCATACTTTCAAACATGTATTAGTTCTTACGATCATTAGCAATCGCCCTAGAACCCCGAAACTATAGGCAATAGATCTTGAAAACGGCCATAAAGCGTGAAAACGATAAGTTTTTGGGCATATCTCTCAAACATATATCGGGTCTTACAGTCATTGTAAATCGCCTTGAAACCTCAAAACTGTTGGAAATACCTCATGAAAACGGTCATAAAACACGAAAACGATGAGTTTTTGGTTATAACTGTCAAACATGTATCAGGTCTTACAGTCGTTGACAATCGCTCTAGAACCCTATAACTAAGGGAAATAAATCTTGAAAACAGCCATTAATCGTGAAAATGACGAGTTTTTGGTCATACTAGTGAAACATGTATCAAGTCTTACAATCATTGACAATCACCCTAGAAACAGAAAACTATGGGTAATAGATCCTGTAAACGTCCATAAAGCGCGAGAGAAATAATTCTTCGGTCATCTCTCTCGAACATATATCGGGTCTTACGACCATTTTAAATCACCCTCGAACCTCAAAACTGTGGGAAAATAGCTCATGAAAATGGTCATAAAATGCGAAAACAATGAGTTTTTGGCCATAACTGCCAAACATGTATTAGGTCTTATGATCGTTGACAATCGCCCTAGAACCCTAAACCTATGGGTAATAGACCTTGAAACGAGCCATAAAGAGCGAAAACAATGAGTTTTGGTCATCTCTATTGAACATATATCGGGTCATAGGGCCATTGTAAATCGCCCTGGAACCACAAAATTGCGAGAAATACCTCATGACAACGGTTTAAAACGCGAAAACGATGAGGTTTTGGTCATAAGTGTCAAGCATGTATTAGGTCTTACGATCGTCGACAATCGCCCTATAACCCTAAAACTATGAGCAATAGATCTTGAAAATGGTTATAAAGCGTGAAAACGACGATTTTTTGGTCATTACTCTCGAACATATATCGTCTCTTACAACCATTGTAAATCGCCCTAGAACCTAAAAACAATGGGAAATAGGTCATGAAAACGGTCAGAAAATGGGATAATGATGAGTTTTTGGTTATAACTGTCAAACATATATCAGGTCTTACGATCGTTGAGAATCGCCCTAGAATCCTAAAACTACGGGTAATAGATCTTGAAAATGGCCATAAATCATGAAAACAACGAGTGTTTGGTTATCTCTCTCAAACAAATATCGGGTCTTACGACCGTTGTAAATCACCCTACAACCCCAAAACAGTCGGAAATAGATCATGAAAACTTTCATAACATGCAAAAACGATGAGTTTTTGGTCATGCTTTCAAACATGTATTAGTTCTTACGATCATTCACAATCGCCCTAGAACCCCAAAACTATTGGCAATAGATCTTGAAAAAAGCCATAAAGCGTGAAAACGATGAGTTTTTGGACATATCTCTCAAACATATATCGGGTCTTACAGTCGTTGTAAATCACCTTGGAACCTCAAAACTGTTGGAACATGAAAACGGTCATAAAACATGAAAACGATGAGTTTTTGGTTATAACTGTCAAACATGTATCAGGTTTTACAGTCGTTGACAATCGCTCTAGAACCCTATAACTAAGGGAAATAAATCTTGAAAACATCCATTAATCGTGGAAATGACGAGTTTTTGGTCATGCCCGTCAAACATGTATCAAGTCTCACAATCGTTGACAATCACCCTAGAAACAAAAAACTATGGGTAATAGATATTGTAAACGTCCATAAAGTGCGAGAGAAATAATTCTTCGGTCATCTCTCTCGAACACATATCGGGTCTTACGACCATTTTAAATCACCCTCGAACCTCAAAACTATGGGAAAATAGCTCGTGAAAATGGTCATAAAATGCGAAACAATGAGTTTTTGGCCATAAGTTCCAAACATGTATTAGGTCTTATGATCATTGACAATCGCCCTAGAACCCTAAACCTATGGGTAATAGACCTTGAAACGAGCAATAAGGGGCGAAAACAATGAGTTTTGGTCATCTTTATTGAACATATATCGGGTCATAGGGCCATTGTAAATCACCCAGGAACCGCAAAATTGCGAGAAATACCTCATGACAACGGTTTAAAACGCGAAAACGATGAGGTGTTGGTCATAAGTGTCAAGCATGTATTAGGTCTTACGATCGTCGACAATCGCCCTATAACCATAAAACTATGAGCAATAGATCTTGAAAATACTTATAAAACGTGAAAACGACGAGTTTTTGGTCATCACTCTCGAACATATATCGGGTCTTACAACCTTTGTAAATCGCCCTAGAACCTAAAAACAATGGGAAATAGGTCATGAAAACGGTCAGAAAACGGGAAAACTATGAGTTTTTGGGTATAACTGTCAAACATGTATCAGGTCTTACGATCGTTGACAATCGCCCTAGAACCCCCAAACTATGGGCTATAGATGTTGAAAACAGCCATAAAGCGTCAAAAAGACGAGTTTTGGTCATCTCTCTCAAACATATATCGGGTCTTATAGCCGTTTTAAATCGCCCTAGAACCCCAAAACTGTTGGAAATAGCTTATGAAAACGGTCATAAAATGCAAAAACAATGAGTTTTTGGTCATAACTGTCAAACATGTATCAGGTCTTACAATAATTAACAGTCTCCCTAGAACCCTAAAACTACGGGTAATAGATCTTGTGAAAATCCATAAAGCACGAGAACGATGAGTTTTTGGTCATCTCTCTCGAACATATATCAGGTCTTACGGCCGTTGTAAATCACCCTGGAACCCCAAAAATGTGGGAAATAGGTCATGAAATCGTTATTAACACGCAAAAACGATGAGTTTTTTTGTCATAACTATCAAACATGTATCAGGACTTACGATCGTTGACAATCGCCCTAGAACCCTAAAACTATGGGCAATAGATCAGGAAAACGGCCATAAAGTGCGAAAACGATGTGTTTTTGGTCATCTCTCTCGAACACATATCTGGTCTTACGGTATTTATAAATCGCCCTGGATCCCCAAAACTGCCAGAAATAGCTCATGAAAATGGTCATAAAACGCGAAAACGATGAGTTTTTGTTCATATCACTAAAACATGTATAAGGTCTTACAATCATTGGCAAATGCCAATAGAACCTCAAAACAATGAGAAATAGCTCATGAAAATGGCCATAACACACGAAAACGATAAGTTTTTGGTCATAGCCTTCAAACATATATCAGGTCTTATGATCGTTGAGAATCGCCCTAGAATCCTAAAACTACGGGTAATAGATCTTGAAAATGGCCATAAAGCATGAAAACAAAGAGTGTTTGGTTATCTCTCTCGAACAAATATCGGGTCTTACGACCGTTGTAAATCACCCTAGAACCCCAAAACAGTGGGAAATAGATCATGAAAACATTCATAACATGCAAAAACGATGAGTTTTTTGTCATGCTTCCAAACATGTATTAGTTCTTACGATCATTGACAATCGCCCTAGAACCCCAAAACTATAGGCAATAGATCTTGAAAACAGCCATAAAGCGTGAAAACGATGAGTTTTTGGGCATATCTCTCAAACATATATCGGGTCTTACAGTCGTTGTAAATCACCTTGGAACCTCAAAACTGTTGGAACATGAAAACGGTCATAAAACACGAAAACGATGAGTTTTTGGTTATAACTGTCAAACATGTTTCAGGTTTTACAGTCGTTGACAATCGCTCTAGAACCCTATAACTAAGGGAAATAAATCTTGAAAACATCCATTAATCGTGAAAATGAGGAGTTTTTGGTCATACCCGTCAAACATGTATCAAGTCTCACAATCGTTGACAATCACCCTAGAAACAGAAAACTATGGGTAATAGATATTGTAAACGTCCATAAAGCGCGAGAGAAATAATTCTTCGGTCATCTCTCTCGAACATATATCGGGTCTTACGACCATTTTAAATCACCCTCGAACCTCAAAACTGTGGGAAAATAGCTCGTGAAAATGGTCATAAAATACGAAAACAATAAGTTTTTGGCCATAACTGCCAAACATGTATTAGGTCTTATGATCGTTGACAATCGCCCTAGAACCCTAAACCTATGGGTAATAGACCTTGAAACGAGCCATAAATGGCGAAAACAATGAGTTTTGGTCATCTCTATTGAACATATATCGGGTCATAGGGCCATTGTAAATCGCCCTGGAACCGCAAAATTGCGAGAAATACCTCATGACAACTATTTAAAACGCGAAAACGATGAGGTGTTGGTCATAAGTGTCAATCATGTATTAGGTCTTACGGTCGTCGACAATCACCCTATAACCATAAAACTATGAGCAATAGATCTTGAAAATACTTATAAAACGTGAAAACGACGAGTTTTTGGTGATCACTCTCGAACATATATCGGGTCTTACAACCATTGTAAATCGCCCTGGAACCTAAAAAAAATGGGAAATAGGTCATGAAAACGGTCAGAAAACGGGAAAACTATGAGTTTTTGGGTATAACTGTCAAACATGTATCAGGTCTTACGATCGTTGACAATCGCCCTAGAACCCCCAAACTATGGGCTATAGATGTTGAAAACAGCCATAAAGCGTCAAAAAGACGAGTTTTGGTCATCTCTCTCAAACATATATCGGGTCTTATAGCCGTTTTAAATCGCCCTAGAACCTCAAAACTGTTGGAAATAGCTTATGAAAACGGTCATAAAATGCAAAAACAATGAGTTTTTGGTCATAACTGTCAAACATGTATCAGGTCTTACAATAATTAACAATCGCCCTAGAACCCTAAAACTACGGGTAATAGATCTTGTGAAAATCCATAAAGCACGAGAACGATGAGTTTTTGGTCATCTCTCTCGAACATATATCAGGTCTTACGGCCGTTGTAAATCACCCTGGAACCCCAAAAATGTGGGAAATAGGTCATGAAATCGTTATTAACACGCAAAAACGATGAGTTTTTTTTGTCATAACTATCAAACATGTATCAGGTCTTACGATCGTTGACAATCGCCCTAGAACCCTAAAACTATGGGCAATAGATCAGGAAAACGGCCATAAAGTGCGAAAACGATGTGTTTTTGGTCATCTCTCTCGAACACATATCTGGTCTTACGGTATTTATAAATCGCCCTGGATCCCCAAAACTGCCAGAAATAGCTCATGAAAGCGGTCATAAAACGCGAAAACGATGAGTTTTTGTTCATATCACTAAAACATGTATAAGGTCTTACAATCATTGGCAAATGCCAATAGAACCTCAAAACAATGAGAAATAGCTCATGAAAATGGCCATAACACGCGAAAACGATAAGTTTTTGGTCATAGCCTTCAAACATATATCAGGTCTTATGATCGTTGAGAATCGCCCTAGAATCCTAAAACTACGGGTAATAGATCTTGAAAATGGCCATAAATCATGAAAACAAAGAGTGTTTGGTTATCTCTCACGAACAAATATCGGGTCTTACGACCGTTGTAAATCACCCTAGAACCCCAAAACAGTGGGAAATAGATCATGAAAACATTCATAACATGCAAAAACGATGAGTTTTTTGTCATGCTTACAAACATGTATTAGTTCTTACGATCATTGACAATCGCCCTAGAACCCCAAAACTATAGGCAATAGATCTTGAAAACAGCCATAAAGCGTGAAAACGATGAGTTTTTGGGCATATCTCTCAAACATATATCGGGTCTTACAGTCGTTGTAAATCACCTTGGAACCTCAAAACTGTTGGAACATGAAAACGGTCATAAAACACGAAAACGATGAGTTTTTGGTTATAACTGTCAAACATGTTTCAGGTTTTACAGTCGTTGACAATCGCTCTAGAACCCTATAACTAAGGGAAATAAATCTTGAAAACATCCATTAATCGTGAAAATGAGGAGTTTTTGGTCATACCCGTCAAACATGTATCAAGTCTCACAATCGTTGACAATCACCCTAGAAACAGAAAACTATGGGTAATAGATATTGTAAACGTCCATAAAGCGCGAGCGAAATAATTCTTCGGTCATCTCTCTCGAACATATATCGGGTCTTACGACCATTTTAAATCACCCTCGAACCTCAAAACTGTGGGAAAATAGCTCGTGAAAATGGTCATAAAATACGAAAACAATAAGTTTTTGGCCATAACTGCCAAACATATATTAGGTCTTATGATCGTTGACAATCGCCCTAGAACCCTAAACCTATGGGTAATAGACCTTGAAACGAGCCATAAAGGGCGAAAACAATGAGTTTTGGTCATCTCTATTGAACATATATCGGGTCATAGGGCCATTGTAAATCGCCCTGGAACCGCAAAATTGCGAGAAATACCTCATGACAACTATTTAAAATGCAAAAACAATGAGTTTTTGGTCATCACTGTCAAACATGTATCAGGTCTTACAATCATTAACAATCGCCCTAGAACCCTAAAACTACGGGTAATAGATCTTGTAAAAATCCATAAAGCACGAGAACGATGAGTTTTTGGTCATCTCTCTCGAACATATATTAGGTCTTACGGCCGTTGTAAATCACCCTGGAACCCCAAAAATGTGGGAAATAGGTCATGAAATCGTTATTAACACGCAAAAAACGATGAGTTTTTTTGTCATAACTATCAAACATGTATCATGTCTTACGATCGTTGACAATCGCCCTAGAACCCTAAAACTATGGGCAATAGATCATGAAAACGGCCATAAAGTGCGAAAACGATGTGTTTTTGGTCATCTCTCTCGAACACATATCTGGTCTTACGGTATTTATAAATCGCCCTGGATCCCCAAAACTGCCAGAAATAGCTCATGAAAGCGGTCATAAAACGCGAAAACGATGAGTTTTTGTTCATATCACTAAAACATGTATAAGGTCTTACAATCATTGGCAAATGCCAATAGAACCTCAAAACAATGAGAAATAGCTCATGAAAATGGCCATAACACGCGAAAACGATAAGTTTTTGGTCATAGCCTTCAAACATATATCAGGTCTTATGATCGTTGAGAATCGCCCTAGAATCCTAAAACTACGGGTAATAGATCTTGAAAATGGCCATAAATCATGAAAACAAAGAGTGTTTGGTTATCTCTCACGAACAAATATCGGGTCTTACGACCGTTGTAAATCACCCTAGAACCCCAAAACAGTGGGAAATAGATCATGAAAACATTCATAACATGCAAAAACGATGAGTTTTTTGTCATGCTTACAAACATGTATTAGTTCTTACGATCATTGACAATCGCCCTAGAACCCCAAAACTATAGGCAATAGATCTTGAAAACAGCCATAAAGCGTGAAAACGATGAGTTTTTGGGCATATCTCTCAAACATATATCGGGTCTTACAGTCGTTGTAAATCACCTTGGAACCTCAAAACTGTTGGAACATGAAAACGGTCATAAAACACGAAAACGATGAGTTTTTGGTTATAACTGTCAAACATGTTTCAGGTTTTACAGTCGTTGACAATCGCTCTAGAACCCTATAACTAAGGGAAATAAATCTTGAAAACATCCATTAATCGTGAAAATGAGGAGTTTTTGGTCATACCCGTCAAACATGTATCAAGTCTCACAATCGTTGACAATCACCCTAGAAACAGAAAACTATGGGTAATAGATATTGTAAACGTCCATAAAGCGCGAGCGAAATAATTCTTCGGTCATCTCTCTCGAACATATATCGGGTCTTACGACCATTTTAAATCACCCTCGAACCTCAAAACTGTGGGAAAATAGCTCGTGAAAATGGTCATAAAATACGAAAACAATAAGTTTTTGGCCATAACTGCCAAACATATATTAGGTCTTATGATCGTTGACAATCGCCCTAGAACCCTAAACCTATGGGTAATAGACCTTGAAACGAGCCATAAAGGGCGAAAACAATGAGTTTTGGTCATCTCTATTGAACATATATCGGGTCATAGGGCCATTGTAAATCGCCCTGGAACCGCAAAATTGCGAGAAATACCTCATGACAACTATTTAAAATGCAAAAACAATGAGTTTTTGGTCATCACTGTCAAACATGTATCAGGTCTTACAATCATTAACAATCGCCCTAGAACCCTAAAACTACGGGTAATAGATCTTGTAAAAATCCATAAAGCACGAGAACGATGAGTTTTTGGTCATCTCTCTCGAACATATATTAGGTCTTACGGCCGTTGTAAATCACCCTGGAACCCAAAAAATGTGGGAAATAGGTCATGAAATCGTTATTAACACGCAAAAACGATGAGTTTTTTTGTCATAACTATCAAACATGTATCATGTCTTACGATCGTTGACAATCGCCCTAGAACCCTAAAACTATGGGCAATAGATCATGAAAACGGCCATAAAGTGCGAAAACGATGTGTTTTTGGTCATCTCTCTCGAACACATATCTGGTCTTACGGTATTTATAAATCGCCCTGGATCCCCAAAACTGCCAGAAATAGCTCATGAAAGCGGTCATAAAACGCGAAAACGATGAGTTTTTGTTCATATCACTAAAACATGTATAAGGTCTTACAATCATTGGCAAATGCCAATAGAACCTCAAAACAATGAGAAATAGCTCATGAAAATGGCCATAACACGCGAAAACGATAAGTTTTTGGTCATAGCCTTCAAACATATATCAGGTCTTATGATCGTTGAGAATCGCCCTAGAATCCTAAAACTACGGGTAATAGATCTTGAAAATGGCCATAAATCATGAAAACAAAGAGTGTTTGGTTATCTCTCACGAACAAATATCGGGTCTTACGACCGTTGTAAATCACCCTAGAACCCCAAAACAGTGGGAAATAGATCATGAAAACATTCATAACATGCAAAAACGATGAGTTTTTTGTCATGCTTCCAAACATGTATTAGTTCTTACGATCATTGACAATCGCCCTAGAACCCCAAAACTATAGGCAATAGATCTTGAAAACAGCCATAAAGCGTGAAAACGATGAGTTTTTGGGCATATCTCTCAAACATATATCGGGTCTTACAGTCGTTGTAAATCACCTTGGAACCTCAAAACTGTTGGAACATGAAAACGGTCATAAAACACGAAAACGATGAGTTTTTGGTTATAACTGTCAAACATGTTTCAGGTTTTACAGTCGTTGACAATCGCTCTAGAACCCTATAACTAAGGGAAATAAATCTTGAAAACATCCATTAATCGTGAAAATGAGGAGTTTTTGGTCATACCCGTCAAACATGTATCAAGTCTCACAATCGTTGACAATCACCCTAGAAACAGAAAACTATGGGTAATAGATATTGTAAACGTCCATAAAGCGCGAGCGAAATAATTCTTCGGTCATCTCTCTCGAACATATATCGGGTCTTACGACCATTTTAAATCACCCTCGAACCTCAAAACTGTGGGAAAATAGCTCGTGAAAATGGTCATAAAATACGAAAACAATAAGTTTTTGGCCATAACTGCCAAACATATATTAGGTCTTATGATCGTTGACAATCGCCCTAGAACCCTAAACCTATGGGTAATAGACCTTGAAACGAGCCATAAAGGGCGAAAACAATGAGTTTTGGTCATCTCTATTGAACATATATCGGGTCATAGGGCCATTGTAAATCGCCCTGGAACCGCAAAATTGCGAGAAATACCTCATGACAACTATTTAAAACGCGAAAACGATGAGGTGTTGGTCATAAGTGTCAAGCATGTATTAGGTCTTACGGTCGTCGACAATCACCCTATAACCATAAAACTATGAGCAATAGATTTTGAAAATGCTTATAAAACGTGAAAACGACGAGTTTTTGGTCATCACTCTCGAACATATATCGGGTCTTACAACCATTGTAAATCGCCCTGGAACCTAAAAAAAATGGCAAATAGGTCACGAAAACGGTCAGAAAACGGGAAAACGATGAGTTTTGGGGTATAACTGTCAAACATGTATCAGGTCTTACGATCGTTGACAATCGCCCTAGAACCCCCAAACTATGGGCTATAGATGTTGAAAACAGCCATAAAGCGTCAAAAAGACGAGTTTTGGTCATCTCTCTCAAACATATATCGGGTCTTATAGCCGTTTTAAATCGCCCTAGAACCTCAAAACTGTTGGAAATAGCTAATGAAAACGGTCATAAAATGCAAAAACAATGAGTTTTTGGTCATGACTGTCAAACATGTATCAGGTCTTACAATCATTAACAATCGCCCTAGAACCCTAAAACTACGGGTAATAGATCTTGTAAAAATCCATAAAGCACGAGAACGATGAGTTTTTGGTCATCTCTCTCGAACATATATTAGGTCTTACGGCCGTTGTAAATCACCCTGGAACCCCAAAAATGTGGGAAATAGGTCATGAAATCGTTATTAACACACAAAAACGATGAGTTTTTTGTCATAACTATCAAACATGTATCATGTCTTACGATCGTTGACAATCGCCCTAGAACCCTAAAACTATGGGCAATAGATCATGAAAACGGCCATAAAGTGCGAAAACGATGTGTTTTTGGTCATCTCTCTCGAACACATATCGGGTCTTACGGTATTTATAAATCGCCCTGCATCCCCAAAACTGCCAGAAATAGCTCATGAAAACGGTCATAAAACGCGAAAACGATGAGTTTTTGGTCATATCACTAAACATGTATCAGGTCTTACATTCATTGGCAAATGCCAATAGAACCTCAAAACTATGAGAAATAGCTCATGAAAAAGGCCATAACACGCGAAAACGATAAGTTTTTGGTCATAGCCGTCAAACATATATCAGGTCTTACGATCGTGTAGAATCGCCCTAGAATCCTAAAATTACGGGTAATAGATTTGGAAAATGGCCATAAATCATGAAAACAAAGAGTGTTTGGTTATCTCTCTCGAACAAATATCGGGTCTTACGACCGTTGTAAATCACCCTAGAACCCCAAAACAGTGGGAAATAGATCATGAAAACATTCATAACATGCAAAAACGATGAGTTTTTTGTCATGCTTTCAAACATGTATTAGTTCTTACGATCACTGACAATCGCCCTAGAACCCTAAAACTATAGGTAATAGATCTTGAAAACAACCATAAAGCGTGAAACGATGAGTTTTTGGGCATATCTCTCAAACATATATCTGGTCTTACAGTCGTTGTAAATCACCTTGGAACCTCAAAACTGTTGGAACATGAAAACGGTCATAAAACACGAAAACGATGAGTTTTTGGTTATAACTGTCAAACATGTTTCAAGTTTTACAGTCGTTGACAATCGATCTAGAACCCTATAACTAAGGGAAATAAATCTTGAAAACATCCATTAATCGTGAAAATGAAGAGTTTTTGGTCATACCCGTCAAACATGTATCAAGTCTCACAATCGTTGACAATCACCCTAGAAACAGAAAACTATGGGTAATAGATATTGTAGACGTCCATAAAGCGCGAGAGAAATAATTCTTCGGTCATCTCCCTCGAACATATATCGGGTCATACGACAATTTTAAATCACCCTCGAACCTCAAAACTGTGGGAAAATAGCTCGTAAAAATGGTCATAAAATACGAAAACAATGAGATTTTGGCCATAACTGCCAAACATGCAATAGGTCTTATGATCGTTGACAATCTCCCTAGAACCCTAAACCTATGGGTAATAGCCCTTGAAACGAGCCATAAAGGGCGAATACAATGAGTTTTGGTCATCCCTATTGAACATATATCGGGTCATAGGGCCATTGTAAATCGCCCTGGAACCGCAAAATTGCGAGAAATACGTCATGACAACTATTTAAAACGCGAAAACAATGAGGTGTTGGTCATAAGTGTCAAGCATGTATTAGGTCTTACGATCATCGACAATCACCCTATAACCATAAAACTATGACCAATAGATCTTGAAAATGCTTATAAAACGTGAAAACGACGAGTTTTTGGTCATCACTCTCGAACATATATCGGGTCTTACAACCATTGTAAATCGCCCTGGAACCTAAAAACAATGGGAAATAGGTCATGAAAACGGTCAGAAAATGGGAAAACGATGAGTTTTTGGGTATAACTATCAAACATGTATCAGGTCTTACGATCATTGACAATCGCCCTAGAACCCCCAAACTATGGGCTATAGATGTTGAAAACAGCCATAAAGCGTCAAAAAGACGAGTTTTGGTCATCTCTCTCAAACATATATCGGGTCTTATAGCCGTTTTAAATCACCCTAGAACCTCAAAACTGTTGGAAATAGCTAATGAAAACGGTCATAAAATGCAAAAACAATGAGTTTTTGGTCATGACTGTCAAACATGTATCAGGTCTTACAATCATTAACAATCGCCCTAGAACCCTAAAACTACGGGTAATAGATCTTGTAAAAATCCATAAAGCACGAGAACGATGAGTTTTTGGTCATCTCTCTCGAACATATATTAGGTCTTACGGCCGTTGTAAATCACCCTAGAACCCCAAAAATGTGGGAAATAGGTCATGAAATCGTTATTAACACACAAAAACGATGAGTTTTTTTGTCATAACTATCAAACATGTATCATGTCTTACGATCGTTGACAATCGCCCTAGAACCCTAAAACTATGGGCAATAGATCATGAAAACGGCCATAAAGTGCGAAAACGATGTGTTTTTGGTCATCTCTCTCGAACACATATTGGGTCTTACGGTATTTATAAATCGCCCTGCATCCCCAAAACTGCCAGAAATAGCTCATGAAAACGGTCATAAAACGCGAAAACGATGAGTTTTTGGTCATATCACTAAAACATGTATCAGGTCTTACATTCATTGGCAAATGCCAATAGAACCTCAAAACTATGAGAAATAGCTCATGAAAAAGGCCATAACACGCGAAAACGATAAGTTTTTGGTCATAGCCGTCAAACATATATCAGGTCTTACGATCGTGTAGAATCGCCCTAGAATCCTAAAATTACGGGTAATAGATTTGGAAAATGGCCATAAATCATGAAAACAAAGAGTGTTTGGTTATCTCTCTCGAACAAATATCGGGTCTTACGACCGTTGTAAATCACCCTAGAACCCCAAAACAGTGGGAAATAGATCATGAAAACATTCATAACATGCAAAAACGATGAGTTTTTTGTCATGCTTTCAAACATGTATTAGTTCTTACGATCACTAACAATCGCCCTAGAACCCTAAAACTATAGGTAATAGATCTTGAAAACAACCATAAAGCGTGAAAACGATGAGTTTTTGGGCATATCTCTCAAACATATATCTGGTCTTACAGTCGTTGTAAATCACCTTGGAACCTCAAAACTGTTGGAACATGAAACGATCATAAAACACGAAAACGATGAGTTTTTGGTTATAACTGTCAAACATGTTTCAAGTTTTACAGTCGTTGACAATTGCTCTAGAACCCTATAACTAAGGGAAATAAATCTTGAAAACATCCATTAATCGTGAAAATGAAGAGTTTTTGGTCATACCCGTCAAACATGTATCAAGTCTCACAATCGTTGACAATCACCCTAGAAACAGAAAACTATGGGTAATAGATATTGTAGACGTCCATAAAGCGCGAGAGAAATAATTCTTCGGTCATCTCCCTCGAACATATATCGGGTCATACGACAATTTTAAATCACCCTCGAACATCAAAACTGTGGGAAAATAGCTCGTAAAAATGGTCATAAAATACGAAAACAATGAGATTTTGGCCATAACTGCCAAACATGCATTAGGTCTTATGATCGTTGACAATCTCCCTAGAACCCTAAACCTATGGGTAATAGCCCTTGAAACGAGCCATAAAGGGCGAATACAATGAGTTTTGGTCATCCCTATTGAACATATATCAGGTCATAGGGCCATTGTAAATCGCCCTGGAACCGCAAAATTGCGAGAAATACGTCATGACAACTATTTAAAACGCGAAAACAATGAGGTGTTGGTCATAAGTTGCAAGCATGTATTAGGTCTTACGATCGTCGACAATCACCCTATAACCATAAAACTATGAGCAATAGATCTTGAAAATGGTTATAAAGCGTGAAAACGACGAGTTTTTGGTCATCCCTCTTGAACATATATCAGCTCTTACAACCATTGTAAATCGCCCTAGAACGTAAAAACAATGGGAAATTGGTCATGAAAACGGTAAGAAAAGGGGAAAACGATGAGTTTATGGTTATAACTGTAAAACATTTATCAGGTCTTACGATCATTGACAATCGCCCTAGAACCCCCAAACTATTGGCTATAGATGTTGAAAATAGACAAAAAACGTGAAAACGACGAGTTTTTGGTCATCTCTCTCAAACATATATCGAGTCTTACAACCATTGTAAATCGCCCTAGAACCTCAAAACTGTGGGAAATAACTTATGAAAACGGTCATAAAACGTAAAAACAATGAGTTTTTGGTCATAACTATCAAACATGTATCAGGTCTTACGATCGTTAACAATCGCCCTAGAACCCTAAAATATGGGTAATAGATTTTGTAAAAATCCATAAAGCGTGAGAACGATGAGTTTTTGGTCATCTCTCTCGAACATATATCAGGTCTAAGGGACGTTGCAAATCGCCCTAGAACCCCAAAAATGTGGGAAATAGGTCATGAAAACGTTATTAACACGCAAAAACGATGAGTTTTATTGTCATAACTATCAAACATGTATCAGGTCTTACAATCATTGACAATCGCCCTAGAACCCTAAAACTATGGGCAAGAGATCTTGAAAACGGCCATAAAGTGCGAAAACGATGAGTTTTCGGTAATCTATCTCGAACACATATCGGGTCTTACGGTCATTATAAATCGCCCTGGATCCCCAAAACTGCCGGAAATAGCTCATGAAAACGGTCATAAAACGCGAAAACGATGAGTTTTTGGTCATATCACTCAAACATGTATCAGGTCTTACAATCATTGGCAAATGCCAATAGAACCTCAAAACTATGAGCAATAGCTCATGAAAAAGGCCATAACACGCGAAAACGATAAGTTTTTGGTCATAGCCGTCAAACATATATCAGGTCTTACGATCGTTGAGAATCGCCCTAGAATCCTAAAACTACGGGTAATAGATCTTAAAAATGGCCATAATCATGAAAACAAAGAGTTTTTGGTTATCTCTCTCGAACATATATCGGGTCTCACGGCCATTGTAAATCACCCTAGAACCCCAAAACTGTGGGAAATAGATCATGAAAACATTCATAACATGCAAAAACGATGAGTTTTTGGTCATACTTTCAAACATGTATTAGGTCTTGAGATCATTGACAATCACCCTAGAACCCCAAAACTATAGGCAACAGATCTTGAAAACTTCCATAAAGCGCGAAAACGATGAGTTTTTGGGCATATCTCTCAAACATATATCTGGTCTTACAGTCGTTGTAAATCACCTTGGAACCTCAAAACTGTTGGAACATGAAAACGGTCATAAAACACGAAAACGATGAGTTTTTGGTTATAACTGTCAAACATGTTTCAGGTTTTACAGTCGTTGACAATCGCTCTAGAACCCTATAACTAAGGGAAATAAATCTTGAAAACATCCATTAATCGTGAAAATGAAGAGTTTTTGGTCATACCCGTCAAACATGTATCAAGTCTCACAATCGTTGACAATCACCCTAGAAACAGAAAACTATGGGTAATAGATATTGTAGACGTCCATAAAGCGCGAGAGAAATAATTCTTCGGTCATCTCCCTCGAACATATATCGGGTCATACGACAATTTTAAATCACCCTCGAACATCAAAACTGTGGGAAAATAGCTCGTAAAAATGGTCATAAAATACGAAAACAATGAGATTTTGGCCATAAGTGCCAAACAAGCATTAGGTCTTATGATCGTTGACAATCTCCCTAGAACCCTAAACCTATGGGTAATAGCCCTTGAAACGAGCCATAAAGGGCGAATACAATGAGTTTTGGTCATCCCTATTGAACATATATCGGGTCATAGGGCCATTGTAAATCGCCCTGGAACCGCAAAATTGCGAGAAATACCTCATGACAACTATTTAAAACGCGAAAACAATGAGGTGTTGGTCATAAGTGTCAAGCATGTATTAGGTCTTACGATCATCGACAATCACCCGATAACCATAAAACTATGAGCAATAGATCTTGAAAATGGTTATAAAGCGTGAAAACGACGAGGTTTTGGTCATCCCTCTTGAACATATATAAGCTCTTACAACCATTGTAAATCGCCCTAGAACGTAAAAACAATGCGAAATTGGTCATGAAAACGGTCAGAAAATGGGAAAACGATGAGTTTATGGTTATAACTGTGAAACATTTATTAGGTCTTACGATCATTGACAATCGCCCTAGAACCCCCAAACTATTGGCTATAGATGTTGAAAACAGACATAAAACGTGAAAACGACGAGTTTTTGGTCATCTCTCTCAAACATATATCGAGTCTTACAGCCATTGTAAATCGCCCTAGAACCTCAAAACTGTGGGAAATAACTTATGAAAACGGTCATAAAACGTAAAAACAATGAGTTTTTGGTCATAACTGTCAAACATGTATCAGGTCTTACGATCGTTAACAATCGCCCTAGAACCCTAAAATATGGGTAATAGATTTTGTAAAAATCCATAAAGCGTGAGAACGATGAGTTTTTGGTCATCTCTCTCGAACATATATCAGGTCTAAAGGGCGTTGCAAATCGCCCTAGAACCCCAAAAATGTGGGAAATAGGTCATGAAAACGTTATTAACACGCAAAAACGATGAGTTTTATTGTCATAACTATCAAACATGTATCAGGTCTTACAATCGTTGACAATCGCCCTAGAACCCTAAAACTATGGGCAAGAGATCTTGAAAACGGCCATAAAGTGCGAAAACAATGAGTTTTCGGTAATCTATCTCGAACACATATCGGGTCTTACGGTCATTATAAATCGCCCTGGATCCCCAAAACTGCCGGAAATAGCTCATGAAAACGGTCATAAAACGCGAAAACGATGAGTTTTTGGTCATATCACTCAAACATGTATCAGGTCTTACAATCATTGGCAAATGCCAATAGAACCTCAAAACTATGAGCAATAGTTCATGAAAACGGACATAACACGCGAAAACGATAAGTTTTTGGTCATAGCCGTCAAACATATATCAGGTCTTACGATCGTTGAGAATCGCCCTAGAATCCTAAAACTACGGGTAATAGATCTTGAAAATGGCCATAATCATGAAACAAAGAGTTTTTGGTTATCTGTCTCGAACATATATCGGGTCTCACGGCCATTGTAAATCACCCTAGAACCCCAAAACTGTGGGAAATAGATCATGAAAACATTCATAACATGCAAAAACGATGAGTTTTTGGTCATACTTTCAAACATGTATTAGGTCTTGAGATCATTGACAATCACCCTAGAACTCCAAAACTATAGGCAACAGATCTTGAAAACTTCCATAAAGCGCGAAAACGATGAGTTTTTGGGCATATCTCTCAAACATATATCAGGTCTTACAGCCGTTGTAAATCGCCTTGAAACTTCAAAACAGTTGGAAATAGCTCATGAAAACGGTCGTAAAACACAAAAACGATGAGTTTTTGGTTATAACAGTCAAACATGTATCAGGTATTACGGTCGTTGACAATCGCTCTAGAACCCTATAATTAAGGGAAATAAATCTTAAAAACAGCCATTAATCGTGAAAACGACGAGTTTTTGGTCATACCCGTCAAACATGTATCGAGTCATACGATCATTGACAATCACCCTAGAACCATAAAACTATGGGTAATAGAACTTGTAAACATCCATAAAGCGCGAGAGAAACAAGTCTTTGGTCATCTCTCTCGAACATATATCGGGTCTTACGACCATTTTAAATCACCCTGGAACCTCAAAACTGTGGGAAAATAGCTCATGAAAATGGTCATAAAATACGAAAACAACGAGTTTTTGGCCATAACTGCCAAACATGTATTAGGTCTTATGATCGTTGACAATCGCCCTAGAACCCTAAACCTATGGGTAATAGACCTTGAAAACAGCCATAAAGCATGAAAACGACGAGTTTTTGGTCATCTCTCTCAAAGATATATCAAGTCTTACAGCCGTTGTAAATCGCCATAGAACCTCAAAACTGTGGGAAATAACTTATGAAAATGGTCATAAATCGCAAAAACAATGAGTTTTTGGTCATAACTGTCAAACATGTATCAGGTCTTACGATCGTTAACAATCGCCCTAGAACCCTGAAATATGGGTACTAGATTTTGTAAAAATTCATAAAGCGCGAGAACGATGAGTTTTTGGTCATCTCTCTCGAACATATATCAGGTCTTACGGCCGTTGCAAATCGCCCTAGAACCGCAAAAATGTGGGAAATAGGTCATGAGAACGTTATTAACACGCAAAAACGATGAGTTTTTTTGTCATAACTATCAAACATGTATCAGGTCTTACGATCGTTGACAATCTCCCTAGAACCCTAAAACTATGGGCAATAGATCTTGAAAACGGCCATAAAGTGCGAAAACGACAAGTTTTCGGTCATCTATCTCGAACACACATCGGGTCTTATGGTCATTATAAATCGCCCTGGATCCCCAAAACTGCCGGAAATAGCTCATGTAAACGGTCATAAAACGCGAAAACGATGAGTTTTTGGTCATATCACTCAAACATGTATCAGGTCTTACAATCATTGGCAAATGCCAATAGAACCTCAAAACTATGAGCAATAGTTCATGAAAACGGCCATAACACGCGAAAACGATAAGTTTTTGGTCATAGCCGTCAAACATATATCAGGTCTTACGATCATTGAGAATCGCCCTAGAATCCTAAAACTACGCGTAATAGATGTTGAAAATGGCGATAAATCATGAAAACAAAGAGTTTTTGGTTATCTCTCTCGAACATATATCGGGTCTCACGGCCATTGTAAATCACCCTACAACCCCAAAACAGTGGGAAATAGATCATGAAAACACTCATAACATGCAAAAACGATGAGTTTTTGGTCATACTTCCAAACATGTATTAGGTCTTGAGATCATTGACAATCGCCCTAGAACCCCAAAACTATAGGCAATAGATCTTGAAAACGGCCATAAAGCGCGAAAACGATGAGTTTTTGGGCATATCTCTCAATAATATATCGGGTCTTACAGCCGTTGTAAATCGCCTTGAAACTTCAAAATAGTTGGAAATAGCTCATGAAAACGGTCATAAAACACGAAAATGATGAGTTTTGGTTATAACAGTCAAACATGTATCAGGTATTACGGTCGTTGAAAATCGCTCTAGAATCCTATAATTAAGGGAAATAAATCATGAAAACACCCATTAATCGTGAAAACGACGAGTTTTTGGTCATACCCGTCAAACATGTATAAAGTCTTACGATCATTGACAATCACCCTAGAACCATAAAACTATGGGTAATAGAACTTGTAAACATCCATAAATCGTGAGAGAAACAAGTCTTTGGTCATCTCTCTCGAACATATATCGGGTCTTATGACCATTTTAAATCACCCTAGAACCTCAAAACTATGGGAAAATAGCTCATGAAAATGGTCATAAAATGCGAAACAATGAGTTTTTGGCCATAAGTTCCAAACATGTATTAGGTCTTATGATCATTGACAATCGCCCTAGAACCCTAAACCTATGGGTAATAGACCTTGAAACGAGCCATAAAGAGCGAAAACAATGAGTTTTGGTCACCTCTATTGAACATATATCGGGTCATAGGGCCATTGTACATCGCCCTGGAACCGCAAAATTGCAAGAAATAACTCATGACAACGGTTTAAAACGCGAAAACGATGAGGTTTTGGTCATAAGTGTCAAGCATGTATTAGGTCTTACGATCGTCGACAATCGCCCTATAACCCAAAAACTATGAGCAATAGATCTTGAAAATGGTTATAAAGCGCGAAAACGACGAGTTTTTGGTCATCCCTCTCAAACATATATCGGGTCTTACAACCATTATAAATCGCCCTAGAACCTAAAAACAATTGGAAATAGGTCATGAAAACGGTCAGAAAATTGGGAAATGATGAGTTTTTGGTTATAACTGTGAAACATTTATCAGGTCTTACGATCGTTGACAATCGCCCTAGAACACCCAAACTATTGGCTATAGATGTTGAAAACAGCCATAAAGCATGAAAACGATGTGTTTTTGGTTATCTCTCTCGAACACATATCGGGTCTTACGGTACTTATAAATCGCCCTAGATCCCCAAAACTGCCGGAAATAGCTCATGAAAACGGTCATAAAACGCGAAAACGATGAGTTTTTGGTCATATCACTCAAACATGTATCAGGTCTTACAATCATTGGCAAATGCCAACAGAACCTCAAAACTATGAGAAATAGCTCATGAAAACGGCCATAACACGCGAAAACGATAAGTTTTTGGTCATAGCCGTCAAACATATATCAGGTCTTACGATCGTTGAGAATCGCCCTAGAATCCTAAAACTACGGGTAATAGATCTTGAAAATGTCCATAAATCATGAAAACAAAGAGTTTTTGGTTATCTCTCTCGAACAAATATCGGGTCGTACGGCCGTTGTAAATCCCCCTAGAACCCCAAAATAGTGGGAAATAGATCATGAAAACTTTCATAACATGCAAAAACGATGAGTTTTTGGTCATGCTTTCAAACATGTATTAGTTCTTACGATCATTGACAATCGCCCTAGAACCCCAAAACTATAGGCAATAGATCTTGAAAACGGCCATAATGCTTGAAAACGATGAGTTTTTGGGCATATCTCTCAAACATATATCGGGTCTTACAGTCGTTGTAAATCTCCTTGGAACCTCAAAACTGTTGGTACATGAAAACGGTCATAAAACACGAAAACGATGAGTTTTTGGTTATAACTGTCAAACATGTATCAGGTCTTACACTCGTTGACAATTGCTCTAGAACCCTATAACTAAGGGCGAGAGAAACAAGTCTTCGGTCATCTCTCTCGAACATATATCGGGTCTTCGACCATTTTAAATCGCCCTGGAACCTCAAAACTGTGGGAAAATAGCTCATGAAAATGGTCATAAAATGCGAACACAATGAGTTTTTGGCCATAACTGCCAACCAGGTATTAGGTCTTATGATCGTTGACAATCGCCCTAGAACCCTAAGCCTATGGGTAATAGACCTTGAAACGAGCCATAAAGACCGGAAACAATGAGTTTTGATCATCTCTATTTAACATATATCGGGTCATAGGGCCATTGTAAATCGCCCTGGAACCGTAAAATTGCGAGAAATAACTCTTGACAACGGTTTTAAACGCGAAAACGATGAGGTTTTTGTCATAAGTGTCAAGCATGTATTAGGTCTTACGATCGTCGACAATGTCCCCATAACCCAAAAACTATGAGCAATAGATCTTGAAAATGGTTATGAAGCGCGAAAACGACGAGTTTTTGGTCATCACTCTCAAACATATATCGGGTCTTACAACCATTGTAAATCGCCCTAGAACCTAAAAACAATGGGAAATAGGTCATGAAAACGGTCAGAAAATGGGAAAACGATGAGTTTTTGGTTATAACTGTGAAACATTTATCAGGTCTTATGATCATTGACAATCGCCCTAGAACCCCCAAACTATTGGCTATAGATGTTGAAAATAGCCATAAAGCGTGAAAACGACGAGTTTTTGGTCATCTCTCTCAAACAGATATCGAGTCTTACAACCATTGTAAATCGCCCTAGAACCTCAAAACTGTGGGAAATAACTTATGAAAACGGTCATAAAACACAAAAACAATGTGTTTTTGGTCATCACTGTCAAACATGTATCAGGTCTTACGATCGTTGACAATCGCCCTAGAACCCTAAAACTATGGGTAATAGATTTTGTAAAAATCCATAAAGCGCGAGAACGATGAGTTTCTGGTCATCTCTCTCAAACATATATCAGGTCTTACGGCCGTTGCAAATCGCCCTATAACCCCAAAAATGTGGGAATAGGTCATGAAAACATTATTAACACGCAAAAACGATGAGTGTTTTTGTCATAACTATCAAACATGTATCAGGTCTTACGATCGTTGACAATCACCCTAGAACCCTAAAACTATGGGCAATAGATCTTGAAAACGGCAATAAAGTGCGAAAACGACGAGTTTTTGGTCATCTCTCTCGAACACATATCGGGTCTTACGGTCATTATAAATCGCCCTAGATCCCCAAAAATGCCGGAAATAGCTCATGAAAACGGTCATAAAACGCGAAAACGATGAGTTTTTGGGCATATCACTCAAACATGTGTCAGGTCTTACAATCATTGGCAAATGCCAATAGAACCTCAAAACTATGAGCAATAGCTCATGGAAACAGCCATAACACGCGAAAACGATAAGTTTTTGGTCATAGCCGTCAAACATATATCAGGTCTTACGATCGTTGAGAATCGCCCTAGAATGCTAAAACTACGGGTAATAGGTCTTGAAAATGGCCATAAATCATGAAAACAGACAGTTTTTGGTTATCTCTCTCGAACAAATATCGGGTCCTACGACCGTTGTAAATCACCCTAGAACCCCAAAACAGTGGGAAATAGATCATGAAAACTTTCATAACATGCAATAAAGATGAGTATTTCGTCATACTTTCAAACATGTATTAGTTCTTATGATCATTGACAATCGCCCTATAAGCCCGAAACTATAGGCAATAGATCTTGAAAACGGCCATAAAGCGTGAAAACGATAAGCTTTTGGGCATATCTCTCAAACATATATCGGGTCTTACGGTCGTTGTAAATCGCCATGGAACATCAAAACTGTTGGAAATAGCTCATGAAAACGGTCATAAAAAACGAAAACGATGAGTTTTTGGTTATAACTATCAAACATGTATCAGGTCTTACAGTCGTTGACAATCGCTCTAGAACCCTATAACTAAGGGAAATAGATCTTGAAAACAGCCATTAATCGTGAAAACGACGAGTTTTTGGTCATACCCGTCAAACATGTATCAAGTCTTACGATCGTTGACAATCACCCTACAACTATAAAACTATGGGTAATAGATCTTGTAAACGTCCATAAAGAGCGAGAGAAACAAGTCTTCGGTCATCTCTCTCGAACATATATCGGGTCTTACGACCATTTTAAATCGCCCTAGAACCTCAAAACTGTGGGAAAATAGCTCATGAAAATGGTCATAAAATGCGGAAACAATGAGTTTTTGGCCATAACTGCCAACCATGTATTAGGTCTTATGATCGTTGACAATCGCCCTAGAACCCTATGCCTATGGGTAATAGACCTTGAAACGAGCCATAAAGACCGGAAACAATGAGTTTTGATCATCTCTATTGAACATATATCGGGTCATAGGGCCATTGTAAATTGCCCTGGAACCGTAAAATTGCGAGAAATAACTCTTGACAACGGTTTAAAACGCGAAAACGATGAGGTTTTCGTCATAAGTGTCAAGCATGTATTAGGTCTTACGATCGTCGACAATCTCCCTATAACCCAAAAACTATGAGCAATAGATCTTGAAAATGGTTATAAAGCGCGAAAACGACGTGTTTTTGGTCATCACTCTCAAACATATATCGGGTCTTACAACCATTGTAAATCGCCCTAGAACCTAAAAACAATGGGAAATAGCTCATGAAAACGGTCAGAAAATGGGAAAACGATGAGTTTTTAGTTATAACTGTGAAACATTTATCAGGTCTTATGATCATTGACAATCGCCCTAGAACCCCCAAACTATTGGCTATAGATGTTGAAAACAGCCATAAAGCGTGAAAACGATGAGTTTTTGGTCATCTCTCTCAAACATATATCGAGTCTTACTGCCGTTGTAAATCGCCCTAGAACCTCAAAACTGTGGGAAATAACTTATGAAAACGGTCATAAAACACAAAAACAATGTGTTTTTGGTCATCACTGTCAAACATGTATCAGGTCTTACGATCGTTAACAATCGCCCTAGAACCCTAAAACTATGGGTCATAGATTTTGTAAAAATCCATAAAGCGCGAGAACGATGAGTTTCTGGTCATCTCTCTCGAACATATATCAGGTCTTACGGCCGTTGCAAATCGCCCTAGAACCCCAAAAATGTGGGAAATAGGTCATGAAAACATTATTAACACGCAAAAACGATGAGTTTTTTGTCATAACTATCAAACATGTATCAGGTCTTACGATCGTTGACAATCACCCTAGAACCCTAAAACTATGGGTAATAGATCTTGAAAACGGCAATAAAGTGCGAAAACGACGAGTTTTTGGTCATCTCTCTCGAACACGTATCGGGTCTTACGGTCATTATAAATCGCCCTAGATCCCCAAAAACTGCCGGAAATAGCTCATGAAAACGGTCATAAAACGCGAAAACGATGAGTTTTTGGTCATATCACTCAAACATGTATCAGGTCTTAAAATCATTGGCAAATGCCAATAGAACCTCAAAACTATGAGAAATAGCTCATGGAAACAGCCATAACACGCGAAAACGATAAGTTTTTGGTCATAGCTGTCAAACATATATCAGGTCTTACGATCGTTGAGAATCGCCCTAGAATGCTAAAACTACGGGTAATAGATCTTGAAAATCGCCATAAATCATGAAAACAGACAGTTTTTGGTTATCTCTCTCGAACAAATATCGGGTCCTACGACCGTTGTAAATCACCCTAGAACCCCAAAACAGTGGGAAATAGATCATGAAAACTTTCATAACATGCAAAAAAGATGAGTTTTTCGTCATACTTTCAAACATGTATTAGTTCTTATGATCACTGACAATCGCCCTATAAGCCCGAAACTATAGGCAATAGATCTTGAAAATGGCCATAAAGCGTGAAAACGATAAGCTTTTGGGCATATCTCTCAAACATATATCGGGTCTTACGGTTGTTGTAAATCGCCATGGAACATCAAAACTGTTGGAAATAGCTCATAAAAACGGTCATAAAAAACGAAAACGATGAGTTTTTGGTTATAACTATCAAACATGTATCAGGTCTTACAGTCGTTGACAATCGCTCTATAACCCTATAACTAAGGGAAATAAATCTTGACAACAGCCATTAATCGTGAAAACGACGAGTTTTTGGTCATACCGTTCAAACATGTATCAAGTCTTACGATCGTTGACAATCACCCTACAACTATAAAACTATGGGTAATAGATCTTGTAAACGTCCATAAAGAGCGATAGAACCAAGTCTTCGGTCATCTCTCTCGAACATATATCGGGTCTTACGACCATTTTAAATCACCCTCGAACCTCAAAACTTTGGGAAAATAGCTCATGAAAATGGTCATAAAATGCGAAAACAATGAGTTTTTGGCCATAACTGCCAACCATATATTAGGTCTTATGATCGTTGACAATCGCCCTAGAACCCTAAGCCTATGGGTAATAGACCTTGAAACGAGCCATAAAGACCGGAAACAATGAGTGTTGATCATCTCTATCGAACATATATCGGGTCATAGGGCCATTGTAAATCGCCCTGGAACCGTAAAATTGCGAGAAATAACTCTTGACAACGGTTTAAAACGCGAAAACCATGAGGTTTTCGTCATAAGTGTCAAGCATGTATTAGGTCTTACGATCGTCGACAATCTCCCTATAACCCAAAAACTATGAGCAATAGATCTTGAAAATGGTTATAAAGCGCGAAAACGACGTGTTTTTGGTCATCACTCTCAAACATATATCGGGTCTTACAACCATTGTAAATCGCCCTAGAACCTAAAAACAATGGGAAATAGGTCATGAAAACAGCCAGAAAATGGGAAAACGATGAGTTTTTGGTTATAACTTTGAAACATTTATCAGGTCTTATGATCATTGACAATCTCCCTAGAACCCCCAAACTATTGGCTATGGATGTTGAAAACAGCCATAAAGCGTGAAAACGACGAGTTTTTGGTCATCTCTCTCAAACATATATCGAGTCTTACAACCATTGTAAATCGTCCTAGAACCTCAAAACTGTGGGAAATAACTTATGAAAACGGTCATAAAACACAAAAACAATGTGTTTTTGGTCATCACTGTCAAACATGTATCAGGACTTACGATCGTTAACAATCGCCCTAGAACCCTAAAACTATGGGTAATAGATTTTATAAAAATCCATAAAGCGCGAGAACGATTAGTTTCTGGTCATCTCTCTCGAACATATACCAGGTCTTACGGCCGTTGCAAATCGCCCTAGAACCCCAAAAATGTGGGAAATAGGTCATGAAAACATTATTAACACGCAAAAACGATGAGTTTTTTGTCATAACTATCAAACATGTATCAGGTCTTACGATCGTTGACAATCACCCTAGAACCCTAAAACTATGGGTAATAGATCTTGAAAACGGCAATAAAGTGCGAAAACGACGAGTTTTTGGTCATCTCTCTCGAACACATATCGGGTCTTACGGTCATTATAAATCGCCCTAGATCCCAAAAAACTGCCGGAAATAGCTCATGAAAACGGTCATAAAACGCGAAAACGATGAGTTTTTGGTCATATCACTCAAACATGTATCAGGTCTTAAAATCATTGGCAAATGCCAATAGAACCTCAAAACTATGAGAAATAGCTCATGGAAACCGCCATAACACGCGAAAACGATAAGTTTTTGGTCATAGCTGTCAAACATATATCAGGTCTTACGATCGTTGAGAATCGCCCTAGAATGCTAAAACTACGGGTAATAGATCTTGAAAATCGCCATAAATCATGAAAACAGACAGTTTTTGGTTATCTCTCTCGAACAAATATCGGGTCCTACGACCGTTGTAAATCACCCTAGAACCCCAAAACAGTGGGAAATAGATCATGAAAACTTTCATAACATGCAAAAAAGATGAGTTTTTCGTCATACTTTCTAACATGTATTAGTTCTTAGGATCATTGACAATCGCCCTATAAGCCCGAAACTATAGGCAATAGATCTTGAAAACGGCCATAAAGCGTGAAAACGATAAGCTTCTGGGCATATCTCTCAAACATATATCGGGTCTTACGGTTGTTGTAAATCGCCATGGAACATCAAACTGTTGGAAATAGCTCATGAAAACGGTCATAAAAAACGAAAACGATGACTTTTTGGTTATAACTATCAAACATGTATTAGGTCTTACAGTCGTTGACAATCGCTCTAGAACCCTATAACTAAGGGAAATAAATCTTGAAAACAGCCATTAATCGTGAAAACGACGAGTTTTTGGTCATACCTGTCAAACATGTATCAAGTCTTACGATCGTTGACAATCACCCTACAACTATAAAACTATGGGTAATAGATCTTGTAAACGTCCATAAAGAGCGAGAGGAACAAGTCTTCGGTCATTTCTCTCGAACATATATCGGGTCTTACGACCATTTTAAATCGCCCTGGAACCTCAAAACTGTGGGAAATTGCTCATGAAAATGGTCATAAAATGCGAAAACAATGAGTTTTTGGCCATAACTGCCAACCATGTATTAGGTCTTATGATCGTTGACAATCGCCCTAGAACCCTAAGCCTATGGGTAATAGACCTTGAAACGAGCCATAAAGACCGCAAACAATGAGTTTTGATCATCTCTATTGAACATATATCGGGTCATAGGGCCATTGTAAATCGCCCTGGAACCGTAAAATTGCGAGAAATAACTCCTGACAACGGTTTAAAACGCGAAAACGATGAGGTTTTGGTCATAAGTGTCAAGCATGTATTAGGTCTTACGATCGTCGACCATCGCCCTAGAATCCTAAAACTATGGGTAATAGATCTTGAAAATGGCCATAAATCATGAAAACAAAGAGTTTTTGGTTATCTCTCTCGAACATATATCGGGTCTCACGGCCATTGTAAATCACCCTACAACCCCAAAACAGTGGGAAATAGATCATGAAAACATTCATAACATGCAAAAAAGAGGAGTTTTTGGTCATACTTCCAAACATGTATTAGGTCTTACGATCATTCACAATCGCCCTAGAACCCCAAAACTATAGGCAATAGATCTTGAAAACGGCTATAAAGCACGAAAACGATGAGTTTTTGGGCATATCTCTCAATAATATATCGGGTCTTGCAGCCGTTGTAAATCGCCTTGCAACTTCAAAACAGTTGGAAATAGCTCATGAAAACGGTCATAAAACACGAAAATGATGAGTTTGTTGTTATAACAGTCAAACATGTATCAGGTATTACGGTCGTTGACAATCTCTCTAGAATCCTATAATTAAGGGAAATAAATCATGAAAACACCCATTAATCGTGAAAACGACGAGTTTTTGGTCATACCCGTCAATCATGTATCAAGTCTTACGATCATTGACAATCACCCTAGAACCATAAAACTATGGGTAATAGAACTTGTAAACATCCATAAAGCGCGAGAGAAACAAGTCTCTGGTTATCTCTCTCGAACATATATCGGGTCTTACGACCATTTTAAATCACCCTGGAACCTCAAAACTGTTGGAAAATAGCTCATGAAAATGGTCATAAAATGCGAAAACAATGAGTTTTTGGCCATAACTTCCAAACATGTATTAGGTCTTATGATCGTTGACAATCGCCCTAGAACCTTAAACCTGTGGGTAATAGACCTTGAAACGAGGCATAAAGATCGAAAACAATGAGTTTTGGTCACCTCTATTGAACATATATCGGGTCATAGGGCCATTGTACATCGCCCTGGAACCAAAAAATTGCAAGAAATAACTCATCACAATGGTTTAAAACGCGAAAACGATGAGGTTTTGGTCATAAGTGTCAAGCATGTATTAGGTCTTACGATCGTCGACAATTGCCCTATAACCCAAAAACTATGAGCAATAGATCTTGAAAATGGTTATCAAGCGCGAAAACGACGAGTTTTTGGTCATCCCTCTCAAACATATATCGGGTGTTACAACCTTTGTAAATCGCCCTAGAACCTAAAAACAACTGGAAATAGGTCATGAAAACGGTCAGAAAAAAGGAAAATGATGAGTTTTTGGTTGTAACTGTGAAACATTTATCAAGTCTTACGATCGTTGACAATCGCCCTAGAAGCCCCAAACTATTGGCTATAGATGTTGAAAACAGCCATAAAGCATGAAAACGACGAGTTTTTGGTCATCTCTCTCAAACATATATCGAGTCTTACAGCCGTTGTAAATCGCCCTGGAAACGCAAGATTGCAAGAAATAACTCATGACAACGGTATAAAACGAGAAAACGATGAGGTTTTGGTCATAAGTGTCAAGCATGTATTAGGTCTTACGATCGTCGACAATCGCCTTATAACCCAAAAACTATGAGCAATAGATCTTGAAAATGGTTATAAAGCGTGAAAACGACGACTTTTTGGTCATCCCTCTCAAACATATATCAGGTCTTACAACCATTGTAAATCATCCTAGAACCTAAAAACAATTGGAAATAGGTCATGAAAACGGTCAGAAAATAGGAAAATGATGAGGTTTTGGTTGTCACTGTGAAACATTTATCAAGTCTTACGATCGTTGACAATCGCCCTAGAACCCCCGAACTATTGGCTATAGATGTTGAAAACAGCCATAAAGCATGAAAACGACGAGTTTTTGGTCATCTCTCTCAAACATATATCGAGTCTTACAGCCGTTGTAAATCGCCCTAGAACCTCAAAACTGTGGGAAATAACTTATGAAAACGGTCATAAAACACAAAAACAATGAGTTTTTGGTCATAACAGTCAAACATGTATCAGGTCTTACTATCGTTAACAATCGCCCTAGAACCCTAAAACTATGGGTAATAGATTTTGTAAAAATCCATAAAGCGCGAGAACGATGAGTTTCTGGTCATCTCTCTCGAACATATATTAGGTCTTACGCCAATTGCAAATTGCCCTAGAACCCCAAAAATGTGGGAAATAGGTCATGAAAACATTATTAACACGCAAAAACGATGAGTTTTTTTTCATAACTATCAAACATGTATCAGGTGTTATGATCGTTGACAATCACCCTAGAACCCTAAAACTATGGGCAATAGATCTTGAAAACGGCAATAAAGTGCGAAAACGACGAGTTTTTGGTCATCTCTCTCGAACACATATCGGGTCTTACGGTCATTATAAATCGCCCTAGATCCCCAAAAACTGCCAGAAATAGCTCATGAAAACGGTCATAAAACGCGAAAACGATGAGTTTTTGGTCATATCACTCAAACATGTATCAGGTCTTATAATCATTGGCAAATGCCAATAGAACCTCAAAACTATGAGCAATAGCTCATGGAAACAGCCATAACACGCGAAAACGATAAGTTTTTGGTCATAGCCGTCAAACATATATCAGGTCTTACGATCGTTGAGAATCGCCCTAGAATCCTAAAACTACGGGTAATAGATCTTGAAATGGCCATAAATCATGAAAACAAACAATTTTTGGTTATCTCTCTCGAACATATATCGGGTCTTACGGCCGTTGTAAATCACCCTAGAACCTCAAAATAGTGGGAAATAGATCATGAAAACATTCATAACATGCAAAAAAGATGAGTTTTTCGTCATACTTTCAAACATGTATTAGGTCTTACGATCATTGACAATCGCCCTAGAACCCCAAAACTATAGGCAATAGATCTTGAAAACGGCCATAAAGCGCGAAAACGATGAGTTTTTGGGCATATCTCTTAAACATATATCGGGTCTTACAGCCGTTGTAAATCGCCTTGCAACCTCAAAACAGTTGGAAATAGCTCATGAAAACGGTCATAAAACACGAAAACGATGAGTTTTTGGTTATAACAGTCAAACATGTATCAGGTATTATGGTCGTTGACAATCGCTCTCAAACCCTATAATTAAGGGAAATAAATCTTGAAAACAGCCATTAATCGTGAAAACGACGAGTTTTTGGTCAAAGCCGTCAAACATGTATCAAGTCTTACGATTGTTATCAATCACCCTAGAACCATAAAACTATGGGTAATAGAACTTGTAAACATCCATAAAGCGCGAGAGAAACAAGTCTTTGGTCATCTCTCTCGAACATATATCGGGTCTTACGACCATTTTAAATCACCCTGGAACCTCAAAACTGTGGGAAAATAGCTCATGAAAATGGTCATAATATGCGAAAACACTGAGTTTTTGGCCGTAACTTCCAACCATGTATTAGGTCTTATGATTGTTGACAATCGCCCTAGAACCCTAAACCTATGGGTAATAGACCTTGAAACGAGCCATAAAGACCGGAAACAATGAGTTTTGATCATCTCTATTGAACATATATCGGGTCATAGGGCCATTGTAAATCGCCCTGGAAACGCAAAATTCCAAGAAATAACTCATGACAACGGTATAAAACGAGAAAACGATGAGGTTTTGGTCATAAGTGTCAAGCATGTATTAGGTCTAACGATCGTCGACAATCGCCCTATAACCCAAAAACTATGAGCAATAGATCTTGAAAATGGTTATAAAGCGTGAAAACGACGAGTTTTTGGTCATCCCTCTCAAACATATATCGGGTCTTACAACCATTGTAAATCGTCCTAGAACCTAAAAACAATTGGAAATAGGTCATGAAAACGGTCAGAAAATAGGAAAATGATGAGGTTTTGGTTGTAACTGTGAAACATTTATCAAGTCTTACGATCGTTGACAATCGCCCTAGAACCCCCGAACTATTGGCTATAGATGTTGAAAATAGCCATAAAGCATGAAAACGACGAATTTTTGGTCATCTCTCTCAAACATATCTCGAGTCTTACAGCCGTTGTAAATCGCCCTAGAACCTCAAAACTGTGGGAAATAACTCATGAAAACAGTCATAAAACACAAAAACAATGAGTTTTTGGTCATAACAGTCAAACATGTATCAGGTCTTACTATCGTTAACAATCGCCCTAGAACCCTAAAACTATGGGTAATAGATTTTTTAAAAATCCATAAAGCGCGAGAACGATGAGTTTCTGGTCATCTCTCTCGAACATATATCAGGTCTTATGGCCGTTGCAAATTGCCCTAGAACCCCAAAAATGTGGGAAATAGGTCATGAAAACATTATTAACACGCAAAAACGATGAGTTTTTTGTCATAACTATCAAACATGTATCAGGTCTTACGGTCGTTGACAATCACCCTAGAAACCTAAAACTATGGGCAATAGATCTTGAAAACGGCAATAAAATGCGAAAACGACGAGTTTTTGGTCATCTCTCTCGACCACATATCGGGTCTTACGGTCATTATAAATCGCCCTAGATCCCCAAAAACTGCCGGAAATAGGTCATGAAAACGGTCATAAAACGCGAAAACGATGAGTTTTTGGTCATATCACTCAAACATGTATTAGGTCTTACAATCATTGCCAAATGCCAATAGAACCTCAAAACTATGAGAAATAACTCATGGAAACAGCCATAACACGCGAAAACGATAAGTTTTTGGTCATAGCCGTCAAACATATATCAGGTCTTACGATCGTTGAGAATCGCCCTAGAATGCTAAAACTACGGGTAATAGATCTTGAAAATGGCCATAAATCATGAAAACAGACAGTTTTTGGTTATCTCTCTCGAACAAATATCGGGTCCTACGACCTTTGTAAATCACCCTAGAACCCCAAAACAGTGGAAAATAGATCATGAAAACATTCATAACATGCAAAAAAGATGAGTTTTTCGTCATACTTTCAAACATGTATTAGGTCTTACGATCATTGACAATCGCCCTAGAACCCCAAAACTATAGGCAATAGATCTTGAAAACGGCCATAAAGCGCGAAAACGATGAGTTTTTGGGCATATCTCTCAAACATATATCGGGTCTTACAGCCGTTGTAAATCGCCTTGCGACCTCAAAACAGTTGGAAATAGCTCATGAAATCTGTCATAAAAACAAAAACGATAAGTTTTTGGTTATAACAGTCAAACATGTATCAGGTATTACAGTCGTTGACAATCGCTCTCAAACCCTATAACTAAGGGAAATAAATCTTGAAAACAGCCATTAATCGTGAAAACGACGAGTTTTTGGTCATACCCGTCAAACATGTATCAAGTCTTACGATCGTTGACAATGACCCTACAACCATAAAACTATGGGTAATAGATCTTGTAAACGTCCATAAAGAGCGAGAGAAACAAGTCTTCGGTCATCTCTCTCGAACATATATCGGGTCTTACGACCATTTTAAATCGCCCGGGAACCTCAAAACTGTGGGAAAATAGCTCATGAAAATGGTCATAAAATGCGAAAACAATGAGTTTTTGGCCATAACTACCAACCATGTATTAGGTCTTATGATCCTTGACAATCGCCCTAGAACCCTAAACCTATGTGTAATAGACCTTGAAACGAGCCATAAAGACCGGAAACAATGAGTTTTCATCATCTCTATTGAACATATATCGGGTCATAGGGCCATTGTAAATCGCCCTGGAACCGTAAAATTGCGAGAAATAACTCCTGACAACGGTTTAAAATGCGAAAACGATGAGGTTTTCGTCATTAGTGCCTAGCATGTATTAGGTTTTACAATCGTCGACAATCGCCCTATAACCCTGAAACTATGAGCAATAGATCTTGAAAATGGTTATAAAGCGCGAAATCGATGAGTTTTTGGTCATCACTCTCGAACATATATCGGGTCTTACAACCATTGTAAATCGTCCTAGAACCTAAAAACAATGGGAAATAGGTCATGAAAACGGCCAGAAAACGGGAAAACGATGAGGTTTTGGTTTTATCTGTCGAACAAGTATCAGGTCTTATGATCATTGACAATCGCCCTAGAACCCCCAAACTATGGGCTATAGATGTTGAAAACAGCCATAAAGCGTGAAAACGACGAGTTTTGGTCATCTCTCTCAAACATATATTGGGTCTTACAACCGTTTTCAATCGCCCTATAACCTCAAAACTGTGGGAAATAGCTTACGAAAACGGTCATAAAATGCAAAAACAATGAATTTTTGGTCATAACTGTCAAACATGTATCAGGTCTTACAATCATTAATAATCGCCCTAGAACCCTAAAACTATGGGTAATAGATCTTGTAAAAATCATTAAAGCACGAGTACGATGAGTTTTTGGTCATCTCTCTCGAACATATATAAGTTCTTACGGCCGTTGTAAATCACCCTGGAACCCCAAAAATGTGGGAAATAGGTCATGAAATGGTTATTAACACGCAAAAACGATGAGTTTTTTGGTCATAACTATCAAACATGTATCAGGTCTTACGATCGTTGACAATCGCCCTAGAACCCTAAAACTATGGGCAATAGATCATGAAAACGGCCATAAAGTGCGAAAATGATGAGTTTTTGGTCATATCACTCCAACATGTATAAGGTCTTACAATCATTGGCAAATACCAATAGAACCTCAAAACTATGAGCAATAGTTCATGAAAACGGCCATAACACGCGAAAACGATAAGTTTTTGGTCATAGCCGTCAAATATATATCAGGTCTTACGATCGTTGACAATCGCCCTAGAACCCCCAAACTATGGGCTATAGATGTTGAAAACAGCCATAAAGCGTGAAAACGACGAGTTTTGGTCATCTCTCTCAAACATATATCGGGTCTTACAGCCGTTTTAAATCGCCCTATAACCTCAAAACTGTGGGAAATAGCTTAGGAAAACGGTCATAAAATGCAAAAACAATGAGTTTTTGGTCATAACTGTCAAACATGTATCAGGTCTTACAATCATTAACAATTGCCCTAGAACCCTAAAACTATGGGTAATAGATCTTGTAAAAATCCATAAAGCACGAGTATGATGAGTTTTTGGTCATCTCTCTCGAACATATATAATGTCTTACGGCCGTTGTAAATCACCCTGGAACCCCAAAAATGTGGGAAATAGGTCATGAAATCGTTATTAACACGCAAAAACGATGAGTTTTTTGGCCATAACTATCAAACATGTATCACGTCTTACGATCGTTGACAATCGCCCTAGAACACTAAAACTATGGGCAATAGATCATGAAAACGGCCATAAAGTGCGAAAACGATGTGTTTTTGGTCATCTCTCTCGAACACATATCGGGTCTTACGGTATTTATAAATTGTCCTGGATCCCCAAAACTGCCGAAAATAGCTCATGAAAACGGTCATAAAGCGCGAAAATGGTGAGTTTTTGGTCATATCACTCTAACATGTATAAGGTCTCACAATCATTGACAAATACCAATAGAACCTCAAAACTATGAGCAATAGTTCATGAAAACGGCCATAACACGCGAAAACGATAAGTTTTTGGTCATAGGCGTGAAACATATATCAGGTCTTACGATCGTTGAGAATCGCGCTGGAATCCTAAAACTACGGGTAATAGATCTTGAAAATGGCCATAAATCATGAAAACAAAGAGTTTTTGGTTATCTCTCTCGAACATATATCGGGTCTTACGGCCGTTTTAAATCACCCTAGAACCTCAAAACAGTGGGAAATAGATCATGAAAACATTCATAACATGTATTAGGTCATACTTTCAAACATGTATAAGGTCTTACGATCATTGACAATCGCCCTAGAACCCCAAAACTATACGCAATAGATATTGAAATCGGCCATAAAGTGTGAAAACGAGAAGTTTTTGGGCATATCTCTCAAACATATATCTGGTCTTACAGTCGTTGTAAATCGCCATGGAACCTCAAAACTATTGGAAATAGCTCATGAAAACGGTCATAAAAAACGAAAACGATGAGTTTTTGGTTATCACTGTCAAATATGTATCAGGTCTTACAGTCGTTGACAATCGCTCTAGAACCCTATAACTAAGGGAAATAAGTCTTGAAAACAACCATTAATCGTGAAAACGACGCGTTTTTGGTCATACCCGTCAATCATGTATCATGTCTTACGATCGTTGACAATCACCCTAGAACTATAAAACAATGGGTAATAGATCTTGTAATCGTCCATAAAGAGCGAGAGAAACAAGTCTTCGGTCATCTCTCTCGAACATATATCGGGTCTTATGACCATTTTAAATCGCCCTGGAACCTCAAAACTATGGGAAAATAGCTCATGAAAATGGTCATAAAGTGCGAAAACAATGAGTTTTTGGCCATAACTGCCAACCATAGATTAGGTCTTATGATCGTTGACAATCGCCCTAGAACCCTAAGCCTATGGGTAATAGACCTTGAAACGAGCCATAAAGACCGAAAACAATGAGTTTTGGTCATCTCTATTGAACATATATCGGGTCATAGGGCCATTGTAAATCGCCCTGGAACCGCAAAATTGCGAGAAATAACTCATGACAATGGTTTAAAATGTGAAAACAATGAGGTTTTCGTCATAAGTGTCAAGCATGTATTAGGTCTTACGATCGTCGACAATCGCCCTACAACCCTAAAACTATGAGCAATAGATCTTGAAAATGGATATAAAGCGCGAAATCGACGAGTTTTTGGTCATCACTCTCGACCATATATCGGGTCTTACAACCATTGTAAATCACCCTGGAACCTAAAAACAATGGGAAATAGGTCGTGAAAATTGCTAGAAAATAGGAAAACGATGAGTTTTTGGTTATAACTGTAAACCATGTATCAGGTCTTACGATCGTTGATAATCGCCCTAGAACCCCCAAACTATGGGCTATAGATGTTGAAAACAGCCATAAAGCGTGAAAACGACGAGTTTTTGGTCATCTCTCTCAAACATATATCGGGTCTTACAGCCGTTTTAAATCGCCCTAGAACCTCAAAACTGTGGGAAATAGCTTATGAAAACGGTCATAAAATGCAACAACCATGAGTTTTTTGTCATAACTGTCAAACATGTATTAGGTCTTACAATCATTAACAATCGCCCTAGAACCCTAAAACTATGGGTAATAGATCTTGTAAAAATCCATAAAGCACGAGAACGATGAGTTTTTGGTCATCTCTCTCGAACATATATCAGGTCTTACGGCCATTGTAAATCACCCTGGAACCCCAAAAATGTGGGAAATAGGTCATGAAATCGTTATTAACACGCAAAAACGATGAGTTTTTTTGTCATAACTATCAAACATGTATCAGGTCTTATGATCATTGACAATCGCCCTAGAAGCCTAACACTATGGGCAAATGATCATGAAAACGTCCATAAAGTGTGAAAACTATGTGTTTTGGGTCATCTCTCCCGAACACATATCGGGTCTTACGGTATTTATAAATCGCCCTAGATCCCCAAAACTGCCAGAAATAGCTCATGAAAACTGTCATAAAACGCGAAAACGGTGAGTTTTTGGTCATATCACTCAAACCTGTATCAGGTCTTACAATCATTGGAAATGCCAATCGAACCTCAAAACTATGAGCAATTGTTCATGAAAACGGCCATAACACGCGAAAACGATAAGGTTTTGGTCATAGCCGTCAAACATATATATCAGGTCTTACGATCATTGAGAATCGCCCTAGAATCCTGAAACTACGGGTAATAGTTCTTACGGTCAATAAAGTGCGAAAACGACGAGTTTTTGGTCATCTCTCTCGACCACATATCGGGTCTTACGGTCATTATAAATCGCCCTAGATCCCCAAAAACTGCCAGAAATAGGTCATGAAAACGGTCATAAAACGCGAAAACGATGAGTTTTTGGTCATATCACTCAAACATGTATTAGGTCTTACAATCATTGGCAAATGCCAATAGAACCTCAAAACTATGAGAAATAGCTCATGGAAACAGCCATAACACGCGAAAACGATAAGTTTTTGGTCATAGCCGTCAAACATATATCAGGTCTTACGATCGTTGAGAATCGCCCTAGAATGCTAAAACTACGGGTAATAGATCTTGAAAATGGCCATAAATCATGAAAACAGACAGTTTTTGGTTATCTCTCTCGAACAAATATCGGGTCCTACGACCTTTGTAAATCACCCTAGAACCCCAAAACAGTGGAAAATAGATCATGAAAACATTCATAACATGCAAAAAAGATGAGTTTTTCGTCATACTTTCAAACATGTATTAGGTCTTACGATCATTGACAATCGCCCTAGAACCCCAAAACTATAGGCAATAGATCTTGAAAACGGCCATAAAGCGCGAAAACGATGAGTTTTTGGGCATATCTCTTAAACATATATCGGGTCTTACAACCCCAAGGAGGTCAAGGAGGACGACATGGCCGAGGAGGTGGTGGCAGAAGCCGAAGTCTGGCTCCAAGGCACCGTAGCCACAGCCGATATTCAGGACGATCCCTATCCCCGAACGACGCAAGGCATAGGATCAACTCCAACATAGAGGCTTGGCGCTACGAAAATGATGACGTGTACGTGGGCCCAAAGTGCTTCGGACCACGCATCAGAGCTACAAAATTCCCGGAAGGATTTGCTATCTCAAGACTTATTCAAGCCTACGACGGCATTGCTCGGCCAGACACCTGGTTATAGGACTTCTTCCAAGCTTGCTGCATCGCCAAAGGCGGAAATAGCCTAGTCGCAACCCGATATCTCCCACTTATGTTGCGGAAGACAGCACGATCATGGCTCAATGAACTTCCGGCGAACACCATCCACAACTGGTATGATTTACAAAGTGCGTTCTTTTAGAATTTCGAAGGCCCATATCGGAGGCCCTGTACGGTTGGAGACCTACAACGTTGCACACAGAAAGCCGGAGAAACTTTCCGAGATTATCTCGGATGATGGACTGACACCAAGAACTCCTGCGAGGGAGTAAATGATCAAACCGCGATTGAAGCTTTCATTGCAGGTCTCCCAATTGGTGTACTGCGCCATCGCTTGAAGTGTGACAAGGTTACTGATCTGGGAGAGATGATAGAAACAGCGAGCAAGTATGCATATGCTGACGACGACGCAGAGGGATTACTCAACATCCTGGCCGTACCTCAGTCAGCAAAGACAAAGCAATAGGTTTAGAAGCACAAAAACACCTCGGAAGAAAACCCAACGCGGAGATGGCAGTAGTCACTACTGTTTCCAGGTCTGGAGGACGAGGAGGACGTGGCGGAGGCCGCGGGCGTGGCCGTGGGACATCAAGGGTCCAAGGTAGAGGAGAGCAACAACCAGGCAAAACCTACACTTGGGCCGACATCGCCAATAACCCATGTGTGCATCACTTGGACGCCAATGGGGGCTCGTCCCACACCAACGCTGAATGTCGTTTTAACGCCGACATCAAGAGAGATGATACCGCGGGCTACAAAGCTAAGCGGAAGAAGGGAAAGAAAAACCCCGAAAAATACAAAGAGACCAAGGAAGATTCCGACATGGTGGAAGCCGACGCTTCAAATCCCAAGTCGGAAGGGAAGAAAACATTTCCTACCAAGAAGGACACTTACGTCACCTTCCTCGGATCTCAACCAGCAAAGGTCAAAAAAGCAGTTCTCCACGAGCTCAACGTAACAGTTCCGGTTGTCCCTCAGTATCTGGACTGGTCGGAAGTGGCAATAAAGTTTGACCGCATTGATCATCCGCCTAAACTACACAGGCAAGGAAAATACGCCTTAATCGTCAATCCACTTATTGACGGTTATGGTTTCTCCAAGACCCTCATGGACGGTGGTAGCAGCATCAATATTCTCTATGTAGAAACGCTACGCCGTATGAAGATCTCGGAAACACTGCTTAACCATAGCTCTGTGATTTTTCATGGAGTTGTCCCAGGAAGACAAGCTAATTCCCTGGGAGAGATCACTTTGGATGTTACTTTTGGAACACCAAAAAATTATCGAACGGAGGCACTTTCCTTTGAAGTGGTCCCGTTCAAGAGCGCATACCACGCTATATTCGGACGACCGGCTTACTGGGATTTTATGGCTCGTCCGTGTTACATTTACAATATGATGAAAATTCCAGGTCCCAACGGCGTGATCACCATCAGAGGAGACCCGAAGAAAGCGCGAGAGTGCGAGGATGGAAATGCCGCCTTTGCCGAAGCCGTGCTGCACGCCCAGGAGTACCAGGAGATCAAGAAGATCATAGATCCGTCCGAGATGCCCGCGACGAAGAAGGAGGTGACAAAGCCAAATCCAGAGTTCAAGGCATCAGAAGAGACGAAGACGACGCCGTTGAAGGATGATGACCACTCCAAGGTGACTCAGATAGGCACAAGCCTAAGTAGCGCATAGGAAAGCGCGCTCGTCAAGTTCCTCCGAGCAAATCAATATATCTTCGCATGGCAGCCATCTGACATGACCGGAGTACATAGGGAACTTGCCGAGCACTCTCTAAATGTAAACCCGAACGCTAAACCCGTCAAACAGTCCTTACGACGGTTTGGTGATGAAAAGCGTAAGGCAATAGCTAAGGAACTAGCGCGGCTCGAGTTAGCCGGATTCATAGAAGAGGTCATCCATACTGATTGGTCGGCCAACCCTGTAATGGTCCCTAAAAAGGACACCACTGATTTAAGGATGTGTGTTGATTATACTGCCTTGAATAAGGCTTGTCCAAAAGATCCGTTCGCTCTGCCTAGAATTGATCAAGTTATCGATTCTATGGCAGGCTCGGAACTCCTCTGTTTCGACGCATATTCCGGTTATCACCAAATCCAGATGAAGGAATCTGACAAAATCAAGACTTCATTCATAACCCCTTTCGGAACCTTCTGTTATGTTACGATGCCCTTTGGGCTGAAGAACGCAGGAGCTACGTACCAGTGCACGATGCAGTGTTGCCTCCATGATCAACTCGGACGCAATGTATATGCATACGTGGATGATATCGCGGTCATGTCCAAAAAGAAGGAAACATTGATTTCTGACTTAGAGGAGACGTTCGCCAATTTACGAAAATACAACATCATGCTTAACCCGAAGAAATTTTTCTTTGGAATACCAGCCGGAAAATTGTTAGGTTTTATTGTGTCTCAACGAGGCATAGAGGTGAACCGTGACAAGATCAAGGCTATTCTCAATATTTCCAGGCCAACTCGCCTGAAGGACGTACAAAGATTAACTGGTTGCATTGCTGCGGTTAGTCAATTTGTAAGCTGGCTTGGTGAAAGAGCCGCACCATTATACAAACTCCTGAAGAAGACCAAGGATTTTGTCTGGACTAACGAAGCTGAAGCTGCACTACAAAACCTAAAGAAAGTACTCTCATCTGCTCCTATCCTGGCAGCGCCGGAACCTTAGGAACCGATGTTGCTTTACATTGCTGCGACAAATAGGGTTGTCAGTATAGTTATGGTGGTGGAGAGACCAGAAGAAAATCAGGAGCACCTGGTGCAGCGTCCGACATACTTTGTCAGTGAGGTCCTGACAGAATCAAAACAGCGATATCCGCACTATCAAAAGTTGGCTTACGGTGTTTTTCTAGCATCTCGTAAGTTACGACACCATTTTCAGGAGCATCCAATTACCATGGTGACCAAAGCTCCCATTATAGATATAATCAAAAATAGCGATGCCATAGGATGCGTCGCTAAATGGGGTGTAGAGCTTGCAGCTTTCGACATTGATTACAAACCCCGGACATCAATCAAATCCCATATCCTTGCCGACTTTGTCGCTGATTGGACAGAGACCAAGGAGAACATGGTCCTCCCTGAGTCGGAATATTGGACCCTCTTTTTCGACGGGTCCAAGGCTCGAGGGGGCTCGGGGGCTGGCGTGGTGCTCAAATCACCCCAAGGAGACAAACTTTTATACGTGTTGCAGATCCACTTCACAGCGACAAACAACATTGCCTAGTATGAAGCACTGCTGCATGGAATCCGGATTGCTAAGGATATTGGCATCCGACGTTTGATGTGTTACGGAGATTCGGATCTGGTTGCTCAGCAAGTCTCAGATATTTTTAATGCAAATAAGCACATGGCAGCATATAAGGCTGTCATGGATGATCTATCTAAATCATTTGAGGGGTTTGAACTTCAAAACATCCCTCGAGCAGAAAACGAGGAAGCAGATGCACTATCTCGAATAGGCTCTGCGCGGAAAGAGGGTCCGGATGGCGCATTTTTAGAGCACCTCAAAGTTCCCTCAAAAAAGGGAGTAGATGAGGAATATCTGACCAAATCCGACTCACCTTTAATTGCAGTTCTGGCTGTAATTCGCAGCTGGACTCAACCCTACCTTGATTACTTGGTAGATGGCAAATTACCCGAGGCGAGGTTCTGAGCCGGCAGATTATCCGACAAGCAAAAGCCTATACTATTGTTAAAGGTGAGCTCCATAAACGGAGTGTTTCTGGGATTTTTCAGCGCTATGTATCTCCGGAAGAAGGAGTGGAAATCTTAAGAGAAATCCACGAAGGCGAGTGTGGTCATAACGCTGCAGCCAAATATTTAGTGGCAAAAGCTTTTCGACATGGTTTTTTCTGGCTTACAGCTCAGGCAGATGCCGAACGATTAGTCAAGACATGCAAAGGCTGCCAAAACTACGCCAAGCAAGCTCATGTTCCGGCTGATCAGCTGCGAACAATACCTGTAACATGGCATTTTGCGGTCTGGGGGCTTGACATGGTAGGACCTTTTAAACAAGCTCCAAGTGGATTTACTCACCTCTTAGTAATGGTGGATAAATTCACGAAATGGATCGAGGCTAAACCTGTCACTACTTGTGATGGAGCAACAGCCAAAAGATTTGTTGAGGATGTTATAATCCGGTATGGTTATCCGCATAGCATTATCACAGACAACGGGTGTAAGTTTTCCATGGGAAAGTTGACTGAATTCTGCGACGAGCAAAATATCCGGCTTGACGTTGCGTTAGTCGCACATCCACAGGCTAACGGACAAGTCGAAAGAGCAAATGGTTTAATTCTACAAGGCTCGAAACCAAGACTCGAAGCACCACTGAGACGTGCTACGGGGGCTTGGGCGGAGGAACTACCCTCTATAATTTGGAGTTTGCGAACAACCCCGAACAGGTCATCATGATATACACCTTTCTTCTTAGTCTATGACGCAGAAGCAGTTCTTCCTAGTTATTTGATTCATACTTCTCCTAGAGTGGCTGCGTATATCGAAGTGGATGCCGATATTTCTCGACAAAATGATCTTGACTTAGTCGAAGAAGTTCGCATCGTTGCTGAAATGAGATCTACAGCCTATCAGCAGAAGTTACGCAAGTATCATAGCCAGGAGTCCGAACTAGATCTTTCAATAAAGGTGATTTGGTTCTTTGACTTGTGCAACAAAGAAAGCACAAACTTTCCCCAGTAAGGGAAGGGCCCTTTTTAGTTAGTCGAGTATTGCACAATGGGTCGTACTATTTAACTGACATGAGGCCAGTCAAAGAAAGACCTGCTACTAAGAAGAGAAAGAGAGCTGGAGGCAGTACAAACCCGGATGAATTAGACAGACCGTGGAATATTGCTCAGCTACGTCCCTTTTATTATTAGTTTATCCTTCTTTCTAATCATACATATGTACATGTTCTGTGTGAAATAAAAGTTTTGGTCACCTCAAAGTTTTCCTGAGAAGTTTTTACCATCTTATTTCTAATGATCATGTCATAGTCGAAAATCCCAGAATGCTTGAGAGTACTTTATGCTCATGTTTGTCCTAGTTTAGATTTCCGATTCTAAAACTGCTACCTTCGGGTATAACTCTAAAAAAATTCTAGTCTTTACTTGGGTTATTTGTCTGATTGCTGGATGTGGGTATCTTCCGAGTAGTGAATTGTTGGTACTGGAAGCCGGCTTTGTTTCCGAGTTTTAACTGGTTTAGCAATTGAGCTCCGTTGCTCAGCAAAGTTTCCATTTGAAGGTTTAGCCGGCTCACGAAAGGGACGAGGCGGAAAGCCAGATAAACGATAAGTAGAGGCGGAAAATTCTAAGTGCTTATGGAAACATTTCAGGCACGCAAATAGTCTAAGACAAAAGTGCTGAATAGATAAAAAACTCAGCACTAGCAAAAGTCATAGTACTTAATATTTACAAAACGCATCATGTCTTTTCCAGAATAAAACATAGTTTTCTGATCTATGATGTAGGAGGAGATGAAGGAACTGTCGGATCGCTGGTTACTCCGCCTTGATATCGTGCCAAGATGTCCGGATCCGAGGTGGTCCGTTCATCGTCGGAAACTTCTTCGGCGTCTTCTGGAGGAGGTGGCGGAGTATCCACATGGGTGAAGAAGGGCACCTCGTAGCTGGTCAGGTTAGCTACGTGGCACCCATATCCGGCGCAGGAGTGCATGATAGCTTGAAGGTCCTGCTCCTGGCCGTCTTCGTCTACTTTGCAGTACCCTCTGGGAACATGCCATATCTCCATGTTTCCATGGTAGCTCATGACCATGGTGAGAGCGTTCTGCGTAGCAGTCCGCGCGTAGGACATGTGCCAGTCCTGAATGAGCTGTGGCATCTCCTTGCCCTTCTCCCACACCTGGAAGTCCGACATGCTTGGCATGTCCGGAATCCTGAGAGACTCGCCAATGTCCTCAAGAGACTGCCGGTAGTCATGAAGAAGATCACCGACTTGGGTAAGCCGGTGAGTGCGGGGCTCGGACGAGGAGGAGTCCGTCAAGTTCAGAGGACCTATACACAAAACAAAGATAAGACAAAACCGACATTAAGGAAAGTCGAAGGAATGATAAGTCGGATAGATGGAACATACCAAGAATGACGTCGTCAGTCTTGGCTTTCTCCTCCTGGAGACTCTGGAGTTCAGCCCGGAGCGCCTGGGAGATATCCTTTTCTCTGCCAACCTCATTCTTGAGGTCCGAGATAACCTTATCTTGAGCGGCAATCTTGAGATCGCGCTCTTCAGTGGCCATGGAGGAGGACTCGAGGACTTGAGCTATGCTCCTTTCATGATCCGCCTTGAGCTTATCCAGCTCTTTGGCGAAGTCCCTTGTTCTCCACCACTAAGGTGTTGAGGCTCTCGGCCTCTTCAATCATAGCAATGGATTGTTTCACCAACGCTATAAGTCAAAAAGAACAACAGTTCAGAAAAATTCGACATTGAAAAACGCAAAAGACAAGGTTTGAATCTCGAAATGTTTACCTTCGGCTTCATCCTTGGCTACCTTGAGCTCAGCATTTTTAAGCCGGAGAGCTTTGATCTCTCTCCGGTTATCACATACATTATTTAACAATTCCTGGTTATAGGAACATAATTTCTGTAAGTCAGAATACCCAAAGTCAGAAAGCTACTTAAGACTCGGGCTAATATTTTTTGCTAAATATCAGCACGAGCCTTGGGGGCTACACTAGTTCGTTCTTTGGTATCCTAATGAAAGCATAAACCCGGATTTCTATATCCTACTTCATGCTTGGGGGCTAGAGGATATGATATAACATAAGGTAAAAAACAAGAGTTGGAATTCCGACTTACATATTGCTCGCGGGTGAGTTTGTCTAACCCCGCGTTCACTTCAGCTGCCACCTTCTCGGCGAGGGTAAGAGGAATTACTGGAGCTGTTGGAAGCTCGCCAATCCTGATGCTCTCGTCGCGAAGGCGGACTTGGGCGAGAAGGTCAGAGAACTTGACGTCCTCTGCTTCTTGCACTTCCTCTTCGGGCGATAGATGGCTTTTGTCCAGGACTTGCCTGCCCAGCCGCTGGATCTCCTATGCGGACTTCTGGGATAAGCCAAACTTGGCAAGTCCAGGGTTGCTGAGGAGGTTGTCGGAAAAGACTTCAGCCGAGGGATCATTACCCAAAGAGGGTTCACCCTTATCTTGAGCTGACGCACCCACGGTGATGTCAGTGTGCGATCCAAGGATCACAGGCGCCGTTGGAGGAGCCGGATCTTCTGCAACAACCGGAGACGGAATAATCGCCGGTGTTACAGAAGGTTGAGGGGCAGGAGTTGGAGGAGCTGTGGCAGGGGAAGCTATGGTAAGCTTCGTCTGTCGCAGGGGCTTCGTAGGAATCCCCTTCCCCTTACCCTTGATGAGAGTCTTTGCTCTGAGAATGTAGTAAAGTCAGAAACATTACATCTTAGAAAGAAATTCGAGAAAGGTACAAAGGCAGAAATTGTGAATGAAAGTTACCTCTTCACAACGGGCACTTCCTTTGTACCAATAGCCACTGTGAGGGCTTTGCGCTTCTTGACAACAAGGTCCTGAAGTGGGACCACTTCAGTCTCCTGTGAAAACTCAGGAGGATATCCTTCGAGTGGAGCAAGCTCCGACTCGGGGAGATCAGCAAGGTGAAAACAAGAAAACATATCAGCATTGCAGTATATAACTTAAAGATTGAAACACGTAAAAGGTGTGCTGATGGAAGCTTACCGCTACCACCGGGTTTTCCGCCATGTGCATATCTAGAGAAATCTCCGGAATTTTCCTCTCGATCCGCTCCTTGATCAGCCACTTGATCTGGCTTATGTAACCTTGGATGGTGTAGGCTTTGGGGATGATGCGGAGAGAGTCTTTTTTGGAAGACGTGATGGAGTGCATGAGTCTATCCCCGTGGTACTAAAGTGGCTGGATCCAACGTGAGACCCAGCACTGGACTAAGTCGGATCCCTTCAGACCCTTGTGCTTGATAAGATATTCGATCCGCCTCTTAGCGAGGATCAGATCGTCGGTGAGAGCCGGAGCGGCCTCATCCCAGGAAGGCTGGGCTGTGGCGGCTCCGTCGACAAAAGCCGGCAAAGCGGTATCTTTGCCGGGAGCCGGAATATCCCTATGATAGAAAAAAGTGGCTGGCCATTGTTTGACCGAGTCACTGGCAGAAATTTTGGGATATACCCGGTCTCGTCTAACAGAAAAACTAATAGTACCGGTGATATAAGGAACAACGGCAGTAATGGAATTTCTCCGGACATGGAAATAGTATCGGAAGAGAAGCAAACTCGGCCTAATGCCGAGAAAGCCCTCACAAAGTGCACATCTCTAGAAGAGAATTGGGAGGAAGATTATGGAGTTGTACTCCATAGTGGTCAATCACCATGGAGAAGAACTCCGAGGAAGGAAAGGACAAACCTCGGTCCAGATGGGTGGCGAAGTGGACGCGTTCGCCCTCGCGCGGATTGGGGACGGTTTCGCCGGAACCGCTCCGCAAGTTGCGGGCGGCGAGATGCCCCTCCTTCTCCATGTTTTTGAGGCCATCGTCATCTAGGGCGCAGGGGATCCAGATTCCCCGGAAGCTCTCTTTCTCCGCAGCTGCTTCCGCCAACGACGCCGCCGCCGCCAGAGGGGAAGAAGATGAAGCCTTTTTTTCTCCGGTGGAAAAGGTGACCTTAAAGTGGCGGCGCTAGGAGCTCTGTGGGAGGAGGACGAAAAGGCTCTGGGCACGCTGGAGGATTGGGAAGAAAGGAACGGCGAAGGACTGGTGGAGAGGAGAAGAAGGAATCTAAACCTCTTATATCCACCTACCTGCGCCAAGATTCGTGCAAATGCTACAGTATAATTTCCACGTGTCGTGGAAAGAACTGGGAAGGGCCCGCGTGATGACTGCGTCGCCTTGATCTCCACGCACGCATTGAAACGGCGCCTCGGTTCCGCGAATCGCGGACCCACCAATGGTCGTGGTGACAGAATGTCTGTCAGATGACGTGACTTGACCATGCTTGTGTTAGGTGGCGTTAGAAACCAAGTTCCGGCTTAGTTTAAAACCGAGCTGGAAAATCCGAGTAACTAATTGAAAGGTCCGACTTACTTTTAAGACCCGGATCTTATTTTTTGTTGTAAAGTTTCAGGAACCCTTCAAGATTCTGCAAGCCGAAAATCAAGATGGACGATGATAAAATCCGACTTTGGATCTTGGAGGCCTCCGGGGGCTACTGTTGGGGATATACTTTCCGGGTATCCTCACAGATCCTCACTCTCCAGGGTGGCCCACATTGGGTTAGAGCTTTGCTTCACGGGAGGCCCAGTTAGGGAGAGAAGGTGGAGTCCAATCCGACTACGGGAAGGCCTAGAAGACTTACCGACTTAGGCCCATAATGTTACTTGTAGTTCAAGATGAACTCTGTAACCAACTCTTAGTCGTAGCCGGATTGATCTCTCCTGTAAACCCTAGGCCGGATATCTATATAAGCCGTCCTAGGGAGAGCCTTTAGGGCATACCTCAATAGTCTACAATCTCAACTCGCACAGGCGAAACCCTTGTAACCCATATTTCGGCTCTGCTGTATTACTGGATTGCTAGCAGGAGTAGGGTCCGTCCAAAGTCGGCGCATTCGAACATGGGTAAACTTGTGTGCTCACCGTCCCGGAACACCGTACGTCTCACACCCCTCTCTCCCGCATGCCTCAAGGACCCCCTCATGGCGTACTTGTCCTCAAACCGACGACAGACGATGTTTCTTGCTATGAGGCGGATCGAATATTTGATGAAGCACAAGGGTTTGAAAGGATCCGATTTGGTCCACTGCTAGCTGGCGTGCCGGATTCAGCCTCTCCAACACCATGGTGACCGACTTATTCAGCCTCTCCAACACCAGAGAGAAATACGAACTCTCTCCGGATCTGATCCAAATCTTATTCGGAGAAGGACTACGAGGAGAGAATCGAGAGGAAAATCTCGGAGCTATACTTGGACATTCATAGGGCTGACGATCCTGTGACACTAGTAAGTTTTCTAGCAATCACTCGAAATATGTGTTCACCTATACATTGTCATGTCTTTTTGCAATACTGAGATATTTCTTCTTTTCAGCTTGCTAACCTCCCCTAGCTGGAGCTTGCTCCTCTCAAGGGATATCATCCTGACTCAGGATGATGGAGAATTTATTGCACTGTCAGAAGCACTTGCCCGAAAGCATAAGACTCCGACAATGTCTATCGGCACAAAAGAAGTGTCCGTTGTGAAGAGGTAACTTTCCTCAAAAGGTCTCCATATTTTATTTCTCATTCTTTCTGAAGTGTAACAATCTTTGTTCTATTACCTTCTCAGAGGTAAACAGCTCACCAAGGGCAAGGGGAAAGGAGGCTCGTCAAAGCCCGTGCGCCAGTCAAAGTTGAATTTAACTTCTACTGCCACAGCGCCTCCTACTCCTGTCCCAAAGCTTTCTAGAACACCGGAAATTACTCCATCTCCGTCCATTATGGAAGATCTGGCTCAACAGTCTGAGCCAGCGATCCTCGGCTTGCAGACGGACGTCACCATGGGTGACTCGACACTTTATAAGGGTGAACCCATACATGGTAATGATCCCTTGGTAGAGGTTTTCGCTGATAATTTTATCAGCAATCGGGGTATTGCCAAACTTTGCATTACTCGGAAAACTTTAGAATAGATCCAAAGGCTAGGTCAGCAATGCTTGGATAGCCGCAACATCACCACCGATGAAGAGGCACAAGAAGCCGAAGATGTCAAGTACTCCAAGGTTCTTGACCAAGTTCGTCTTCGTGACAAGTAGCTGAAGGCCGGCATGCTTCCGCCACCGCCAAGAATCCCGCTGACCCTCGCCGGGAAGGTTACCACTAAGGTGAACATGAGCCTGAGCAGGCTTACTCATGAACAATATGTAAGTCGGAATTCCAACTCAATTTTCTTACTTTATTTCATATCATATCCTCTAGGCCCCAAGCATGAAGTGGGTAGACAATACGGATTTATGCTTTCATAGGATGCCAAAGAACGAACTAGTGTAACCCCCAAGGCTTGTGCTGATATTAGTTAAAATATTAGCCAGAGTCTTTAGTATACTTCTAACTCTGGGTATTATTCTGACTTACAGAAAGTTAATGCTTATAACCAGGAATTATCAAAGAATATTTGCAATAAGTGGAGAGATATCGAAACTCTCTATTTTGAAAATGCTCAATTGAAGATATCAAAGGATGAGGCTGAAGGTAACCATTTCAGTCCTTAACCTTTCTATTTTTTGCTGTCATACTCGAATTTCCTATTCAATTGTTGTCTTTTGTTTACAGAACTAGTCAAACAGTCATGTATAATGATTAATGAGGCCGAGAACTTCAAGACCCTGGAGGTGTAGAATGCCGACTTAAGGCAGGATCTAATGAGATTAAAGCGTATCATGAAAGCAGCATTGTTAGCATTCTTGAATCCTCTTCCATGGTCATCGAAGAACGTGATCTAAAGATCGCAATCGAGGATCAGAGAATCTCGGATCTCAATGATGAGTTTTTTAGAGAAAAGGACATCACCCAAGCTCTCCGGGATGAACTCCATAGTCTTCGAGCGGATAAGACAAAATTTGACGATGCCATCTTTGGTACTTTTCTTATCTCTGAATTTTGTTCTTTCCAATTCCTAAGAATTCAGATATATTTATGACTTTGCTTTTGAATATGCAGCTCCTTTGAACTTACTAGATTCTTCCTCCACCGAGTCTCGCACTAGTCGGCTTATAGAAGTCGGCGATTTGCTTCACGATTTCCGCTAATCGTTGAGGATATTGGGGAAGTTATCAAAGTTCCGAACATAAATAGAATATCTGCCTTTGAGGTGCGAGATAAGGAAAAGGAGATGACCTAGCTTATCCAAGATTGGAACATGTCCTATGCGCGGACCACAGCATAGAATGCCCTTACCATGGTTATGAGCCACCATGGAAGCATGGAGATCTAGCAAGTAACTAGGGGTTATTCAACTGTGGATGAAGACGGACAGGAGCAAGACATCAAGGCCATCATGGATTCCTGCGTCGGTTATGGGTGTCACGTAGCCGATCTGACCAGCTACGACACTCTGTTGGGGATATACTTTCTGGGTATCCTCATTGTGCCTCACTGACTAGGGTGGCCCACTTCGACTTAGAGCTTTGCTTCACGAGCGACCCAGTCAGGGAGAATATACGGAATGTAGTCCAGCTACAGGAAGGCCTAGAAGACTTACCGACATAGGCTTATAGTGTTACTTGTAGTTCAAGATGTACTCTGTAACCGACTCTTAGTCATAGCCGGATAGGTCTTTCCTGTAAACACTAGGTAGGATATCTATATAAGCCGTCCTAGGACAAGCCTTTAGTGATGGGGATATGCCGAGTGGGGTATGCCCAGCAGGACGTTCCGATTGGGTCAAATACTTAGCTAGTGGGCCTGCAGGAAGACAATTGGAATGCGACTGAGTAGAAGGCCTGGAAATTGGAGACTGGAGGCCCAGAAGCATACTCAAACCCCAGTCGAATTAGGTCAAAGCCTCTGAATCCATATCTTGTTCGGTTGTAAACTGTAAACCCTAGCGAGGTGCCTCATATATAAGCCTCCCTAGGGTACTCTAAGGACTTACGTTCCATCATACACCCCTTCAAGCGACTCGCTGCTTAGACGCCGAGCTCGCCACCCCTATAACTCCAGGGGGCCGAACCTGGGTAAACCCATGTGCATCCGCCCCCATTTCGCACCGCAAATGGCCGCTAGCTCTCGCCCCCAATTCTAACAATCGCTGCCTGTAGCGGCCACTGTTGTGGACATTTCCACGATAGTAGCGCCCACCGTGGGGCCTTGCCGGACTGGCCTGCATTCTGCGGCAAGACCTTACTCGCCGATCGATCGGCCAATTTCCATCGGTTGCATGATCACTATTGGCGTCATGCCTCATCACCCACATCATGATAATGCCGGTCGGCACCAACAACCTGTTCGTCGTCTTCACCGGCACGGTCGACCCAGCGGCGACGGTGATCGTTGGTGGGTCACCGCCGTGCCGGGATCTGCTCTCGAAGGAGCAGGTACGCTCCATCAGGAGCCTCGTCACCGAGTACGAATCGGCTGTCAGCACCATGGCCGAGACCAGCGGCGTCCTTGGAATCTTCGACTCCGACTCCTGCTCGGAGTCCCGCGTCACGCATGTCTCCAACCCTGAGGACTTCGAGACCTTACTCCTGCTCGAGGTCCGCTCCAGCAGGAGCCTCGTCACGCGTGTCTCCAACCCTGAGGACTTCGAGGACTCCTCCATCCTTGGAATCTTCGACTTCGACTCCAGCTCGGAGTCCCCGGAGGACTTCCGCACCAGATCCAATTGCTTCAACACGATCTCCATGGCGGGAAGAACGGTCGCCCCGCCAGATCAATTCTCCACGCTGATCCCGCCGACCACCATGGCCACGAAGGTGGAGGAAGCCCGCCTGCGACTAGAGGAGGCGCAGCGCAAGGAGCTAGCCAAGCACGAGAAATTCCGGCTAGAGCAGGAAACGGTGTGAGAGCTATCGCTCTACCACCAGCGCCACATCAGGAGCTGCCGGAACACCAACGTCCAGGGCTGCCTCCTAAACTTCAACGACGAGAGCGACCCGCAGGCGCGGCTGAGCGCGAGTACTGCAAAAACGCGCCACCAGGTGGCAGCAACCGACCACCACCCGGCGCACCGGCGACTGGAGCCCAACCACCACCCATTGATCGCGCGCCCCCACCGGACCAGCCGCGGATCATAATCTTGCCACAGGCCCACGATGCCAATGGACTCCCACTGTACTCCACCCGATGGACAATGTCGTAGCGGCCGACGCTGCGGTACGTCCAGGGAGAAGGCGCATTGCATATCCAGTACGCCAAGGCCCTACTCGCTAGGGTCATTGAGAAGCAAGCCGCGGGAGTCGAACCGCTGGGGCGGATGTATTCCCGCTCTTCGACGAGCAGGGAAGCCTCAAGCGGCCACCCAACCGTCGCTAATGCCGTTACCTGTCCACCACCGCAGCCCCTGGCGCACCAGCCACAGGCAGCCAACCCCACGCTCTCCAACAACGAGCCGCGACTGGTGAACAACATGGTCGCTGCCAATGGGCAACCCATCGATGCCCGAACGCAAATCGTCGACAACCAGGATTGGCGGGCGTGCCATCCCAATGACTTGAGGCACACCCTCAACAACCGCGGCGACCCCGAACCTAGGGGCTCGCTCAGCCGACTCGGTCCCTAGTGCTTCGGACCTATGATCCGAGGCGAGAAGTACCCGCCAACCTCAAGGCGCCCAAGGAGATCGAAATCTACGACCCAACGTATGACCCAGCTGTGTGGCTAGACATATACCTCATGGCGATGGGAATCGCCGGCCACACCGACCTGCTAGCCGCTCGCTACCTCCCCGTGATGATGGAGGGTGCGACCCGGCAATGGATCAACACCCTCCCGGCCGACAACATCGACTCCTGGGAGGAGATGCGAGATGCCTTCCTCAGGCACTTTGAGGGTTCTTACAACCGCTCCACAACCAGTAAACTACTGCGATAGCGGTAATTACCGCGCCAACAACACGGCGAGGCCGAAATTCGACTCCGTCGCCCTGCTCAACCATCCCTGCGTCTACCATAGCAGGGAGGGAAAACCTGCCACCCACACCACCGCAGACTGCCATTCACTTAAAGAGATCGAAACGGCAAGGCGAGCAAGTGAGGACCCCAACAACAACCACCAAGGGACAACGGCAATGCCGGCGGGTTCGGACATGTTGTTGGCTCGCTACACACCTTCACCGGGCTCGACACCAAACACGAGAAGAAGGTGCTCACCCGCGCGGTCGCCGTCAATGCGGTGACCCAAGTTGACATACCCCACTTCCTCAACTAGTCCGAGCAAAGCATCACCTAGACTCGCCAGGATAACGCGCCCATGATCGAATATCCAGGGCGAGTCGCCCTGGTGGTCAGGCCCAAAGTAGCTGACTACTGGCTGCCCAAGACACTGATGGACGGCAGGAGATCCATCAACATCATGTACCTGGACACGTTCAAGAGGCTCCAGCTCCCAGAATCAGGAATCAAGCCGACCCTGACAACCTTCCACAGCATTGTCCACTGTCGGAAGGCATACCCGATTGGAAAAGTGACGCTGCTAGTCACCTTCGGCGCACTAGCAAACTACTGCACCGAGAGGATCGTGTTCGAGCTGGTGAACTTCTGCAGCCCCTACCACTGCGTCCTGGGAGGCCAAACGTTCGCCAAATTCATGGCGACACCCCACTAGGCCTACAACATGATGAAGCTTCCTAGGCCAAGCGGCATCATCACCGTCCACGGCGACCCCGATATGGCCGTGGAATGCGAAGACAAAGGTGCTGATCTCGCTGACGTCGTCATCGCTGCGGAGACTGGCCACGCGGAGGAGCTCGTGAAATACGTGGGAAACATCAACACAGATGATCCCACCATCCTGAAGAAGCCAACCGCCGCGAGTTCCACATTCGAGCCGACCGCGCAGACCCGCACCGTCGAGCTCTTCCCAGGCAACTCCAGCCAGACGGTCACCATTGGGGTGCACATGAACCTTGCATAGGAAAGTGCGCTCATCGGGTTCCTCTGTGAGAATCGCGACATCTTCGCATGGAAACCATCTGACATTCTAGGTGTCCCGAGGGAACTCACTGAGCACAAACTCAAAGCCGACCCCAAAGTGCGACTAGTAAAGCATTCGATGTGGCCCTTCAATGAAGAGCGCCGTCGAGTAATCGCTGAAGAAGTATAGCGCCTGCTAGCCGCAAGCTTCATTCGGCCAATAAAATACTCCAAGTGGCTGGAAAACCAAGTCCTGGTCTTGAAAAAGAACAACACGTGGAGAATGTGTATCAACTACACCAACCTCAACAGCACCTGCCTAAAGGAGGAGTTTGTCCTATCGCGCGTCGACCAGATCATTGACTCAGCCGCGGGATCGCAGTCGTTGTGCTTCCTCGACGCATATTATGGCTACAACCAGATCAAAATGGTGGTCGAGGATGAGGAGAAGACGGTGTACATCATGGCATTCGGCGCCTTCTGCTACACGGCCATGACATTCGGCCTCAAGAATGCCAGCGCGACCTAGCAAAGATGCATGCAGGAGTGCCTCGCGAGCCAAATTGGCTGCAACATACACCTCTACATCGACGACGTGGTGGTAAAATCCACCCGCCAGGACGACCTACTCGCCGACCTGGCGGAAACCTTCGCAAACCTGTGGAAGTACAACATGGAGCTCAACCCAGGAAAATGCACCTTCGGTGTCCCCACCGGACAGCTCCCAGGATACGTGGTCTCCAAGCAAGGCATCGAGGCCAACGCCACCAAGATCGACACCATTGCGCGACTCGGGAAACCCGAGCGCCTGTGTGACGTCCAGAAGTTGGTCGGGCGAGTCTCAGCTCTCAGTCGCTTCATTCCCCGACTCGGTGAGAATGCAATGACCCTCTACCGCCTGATTCGCAAGAACCCCACGTTCCAATGGGACTTGGAGGCGGACAAAGCACTCAGAGCGCTCAAAGAAGTGCTACTCGCAGCTCCACTCCTCGCTGCCCCAATCGACAAAGAGCCAATGCTCGTCTATGTGGCGGCCTCCAGTCGAGTAGTCCGTGTCGTGGTGGTCGTCGAACGGCCAGAGGAGGGCAAGGAGCACCACGTACAACGCCTCGTCTACTACATCAGCGAAGTCCTGACGGACTCAAGACAGTGCTACCCGCAATACCAGAAACTGGTATACGCAGTATTCCGAGCTCAACGGCGACTCCCTCATTACTTCCAGGAGCACCCAATCATGGTCGTCTCCTCCGCAGCACTGTAGGACATAATACGCAACCACGAGGCAACTGGGCGAGTCGCCAAGTGGGCCATCGAAATCAGCATCCACAACATCAAATACGAGCCGCGCAAAGCGATCAAGTCGCAAGCCCTGGCTGATTTCCTCGCAGACTGGGAAGAAGCACAACAGCCTCCCATACGTCCACTACTGGTCTCTCCACTTCGACGGGTCCAAGAACGCCGACGGTGCTGGGGCCGGGGTCATACTAACCTGCCCTAAGGGAGACAAGCTCTGCTACGTGCTCCACCTCCACTTTAAGCCCTGCACCAACAACATGGCAGAATATGAGGCCCTCCTTCACGGCATGCGGGCCGCCAATGTCGTGGTATTGACCATGGCAGATGCTACAAGGTAGCTTACGTAGAGGAAAGGCAAGGGGACGTAGGAGAATCCGGGAGCGAGATTGGCACACGATGTACCCAGCTTCACGTCCCCTTGGTGGAGGATCGCTACGTCCTGCTATCAATCAAGTATATGTGCATAGATTAGTTTACAATGGAGTCGCCGAAGGCGGTGGGAGAGACTAAATCTAATAAGACGTGGGAGAGAACTACCCCAAAGGGGTGTCCTGGGTGGCTTTATATATGCAGCCAGTTAGGGTTTACAAATTGTGCTAACGGGCTTTCTATTGGGGTTGCCATCTTGGGCCTTCAGTCGGCGTGGCATCAGGGGCCAGTATGCGCCAGTCGCCGTATTCGGCGTCGATCCGCTCTGGCTTGGCTTCAGTCGGCTCGCTCCAGCTAGCGACTCTTCTTCATGGGTATACACCGATGGTTATTCCCCCATCAGTAGTCCCCGAGTGCGTCGTGGATTCGACGCTGGCTTGAGGCAGGGCGCGGAGAGTCTTGGCGATGGATTGTGGCGAATCGGCGACGAGCTCCTGAACAGAGGAAAGAACCGTTAAGCGAGAGGCGGTCGGCATGAGCTAGTTGGTGAGAACCAGTCGGCGAGAGCCAGTCAGTGAGGGCTAGTTGGCGAAAGGCGCAGGGAGTCGGTGAAGCCGCCAATTGCGGTGAGTCCCCGACCGTGAGCGTGCTGAGTCCCCGAGTGCGGAGAGTGGCAAGGTCGGGCGACCGGCGAGTGCCGCTGTCTAGAGCGCACCGAGTCCCCGAGCGCGGCGAGTGGCGAGGTCGGGCGACCGGCGAGTGGCGCTGTCTGGAGCGCATCGAGTCCCCAAGTGCGGCGAGTGGCGAGGTCGGGGGACTGGCGAGTGACGCTCGATTGTGGCGCCCCGCTAAAACCACTACTTGAAAATCGCTGTGTTTTTGTGCATTGCATCATCATGACCGCATGCTCATGTCATCATGCCACATTGCATTTGAGCATTGTCATGTCATTATGTATGGTTTGTCTAAAACTATTTTCTAAAAGCCTAGTTTTGTTTTCTAAATATCCCCCGTCTTCATTTGAAATCAAAACTCCGGTCTTTTCCAAGCCTTTTATTTGTCTAAAAACTATTTACAAAAATCCTTTCTAAAAATAAAACAAATAAAATAAAATAAAATGTTTTAGTGGGGGAGGCAGTCCAGCCAGTCAGGATAGAGGCCCAACTAGCCAAACCGCCTACCACCCGGCCCAAAAGAAACCCTAATCCCTACCTGCCCCAAACCCTAACCTGACCTACACCTAGTCCCACCCCTGCCGCCACACCCCAACCTGCCAACCTCCACAGCACACACGCGCACCAAACACACGCACGCAGCACACCCAGCTCGCCACCTCACCCCACCTGATCGCCCCACCCCGCAGCTGGTCCCACCTCCCGTGCACGTCACTCCACACTCTACCCTGCACCCCACGTGCTCCTGCCGTAGAGCACACGCACTCGCATGCGGCAGACGCATGACCCACCTTCCCCACCAACACGGCACACACCCGGCCGCGTACACCCACGCCCCGCCCTCTCTCCCGCCTGGCCCCACACCCACCGACACGCCTCTCTCGCATGACCCAACCCGGCCCCACCACGCGTCCCCTGCTCCTTCGTGATCCCCGCCCTCCTCTCGCCTTGCATCTCGCAAACCGCCGCCCGTCACCGGCCGCGCTGACCCCGCCTCAGGTCGGATCCCCGCTTCTCTACTGTTCCGTGACGTCGCGCTTCCCGCGCTTATCCGGCCAAGCTCCATGTCAACCTCGCCCCTCCTGATGCCGCTCTCCACCGCCTCCGACCTCGTCGGCGGCTGCCACCAGCAGCGTGACCCCTCTCTGTTCCCGGCCTGTAGGGCCCCGCGTCGCCGCCACGGATCGAACGCCGCTAGGCCCTTCCCTTGCTGGCCCCTGCACGGCTTCCCCGAGCGCGCTGCCCTCCAGCTGCCCGACGTCGCCCCGGAGCTCTCGCCAGCGACGACGTCGCCTAGCCGGACCCCGAGCTCACCTCATCGCCGCCCCTCTCGGCTGCCTCCCGTCGTCCCTGCAGCCGCGCGGGGGAGCCAACCCTCGAGAAGCTGGAACAACTGAGAGTGGCCATGAATAAGTATCAGATGATGCGGCTGCAAATTGCACCGCTGGAATCACGACTAAAGGAAAATTTAGGAAAGAAAACTTACTGTGGGAGCTTCATTTTTCACAGGGACGTACAGGGCGAGCCCGGCCGACATAGGTGTAAATTCAGCGTCGGTAATCTTCTTCAGGGCGGCCTTGTAATCTTCAGCATCCCATGACTCCTTGCTGGTCTAAGAAGGTCATTCTTCCCGTTGTACTCATACATCCAGTGCAGCCGGGCCGCCAATGGAACCAGATGCCGCCTCAGCCAACAGTTGTACAGGTTGATCGAGGATAGGCCTTGGTCCTTCTGCTTCTGGATCTGGTCCATCATCTCCCTGATGGCTATCCTCTGATCATTGGGAAGCTTGTCCGCCACCAGCTAGCGGGGCTCGCTTCTCTCTACGATGAACTCGTCTAGCGCAACTTCACCGGAGGGGGTGTACTTTTCACATAAAACCATGTATTCTTCCACTCGCTCGTGGACTTCTTTGGCAACTGAAGCTTGATCAAATTGGCCTTAGGCTTCAACTGAAATGTGACGCCTCCGGCCGCCAAAATCAGGCCGCTGGATGTCTCGTGCCCGATGCGGTCGTGGAACAGCTCCAACCACAATGGGAAGTATGGCATGTAGCCGAGGTAGCATTCACAATATGCAACAAAGATCGCCAGCTACACGATGCTGTGCGGACCGATATCCGACGGCTTGATCGCGTAGTACGCGCAGAACCGCCGGAAGAATAGCGAGGTGCGGAACCCCAAGCCCCTCTCCAAGTGGCTTGGGAAGCAGATAAACTCGATAGAGCGCGGCTTCGGCTTGACCTTGGAAGAGGCGGGGATCCGCCAATTCCCCTTACAGAGGACCCCGGCGTCCTCAAAGGACTTGAGTTGTGCCACGGTGCACTTGGATTTCCCACATGAACCTTTCGGAGGCGCCATCAGGAAGGATGCAGGGTCGCTGGGTCTAGGAAGTCTAGATCGAGGGAAGACAGAGGGAATGGATGCGCAAGGATGGAGAGTGCGGGGAAGAGTCTACAGGACTGTTCCATCACCCCCTTATAAGGAAGTGCTGCCCGCCAATCTCGGGGTAGCCGTTACCCATTGTAATTATGCCAAAGTTACCGTTGGACTACCCAACGGATAGTTTTGACCAAGTTAACAGTCCAACTCTCTCACTCGACTCTCTTGCAACAGTGCCCCGCCTAGTCGGCGGGGCAACGACTTGATAGCGATTGCATTTGCCAAAGTTGCGACTAGAAATCTAGTGGAAAATTTCCTTCGTTTCGGTAGAGTCATCGCCGATTCGACTGGGCGTCCAAATTGGGTTTACCTACTCCGACTGCCAAATGAACAACTGCGTTTGAATCAACGATGGCTTCGGGGACTACTGATGGGGAAATGACGAGTGGTGTATGCCCAGCAGGACGTTCTGATTGGGTCGAAGACTTAGCGAGTGGGTCTGCAGGATGGCGACTGGAATGCAACTGAGTAGAAGGCCTGGAGATTGGAGACTAGAGGCCCAGAAGCATACTAGAAGCCCAGTCCGATTAGGTCAAAGCCTTCGAATCCATATCTTGTTCGGTTGTAAATAGTAAACCCTAGAGAGGTGCCTCCTATATAAGCCTCCCTAGGGTACTCTAAGGACTTACGTTCCATCATACACCTCTTCAAGCGACTTGCTACATAGACGCCGAGCTCGCCACCCCTATAACTCGCTCTCCGTCAATCTAATCTAGCAGGAGTAGGTCTTTAACCTCCGGGGGGCCGAACCTGGGTAAACCCATGTGCATCTTCCCCATCTCGCACCGCAGATGGCCGCCCGCTCTCGCCCCTATTTCTATCAATCGCTGCCTGTAGCAGCAACTACCGTGGCCATTTCCACGACATTTAGGGCACCCCACAATAGTTTACAATCTCAAATCACACAGGCGAAACCATTGTAGCCCATATTCTGGCTCTGCCATATTACTGGATTGCTAGTAGGAGTAGGATCCGTCCCAAGTTGATGGATTTAAACCTGGGTAGACTTGTGTGCTCACCATCCCGGAACACTATACATCTAACACCCCTCTCTTCCACACGCTTCGATGACCCCCTCATGGCGTACTTTTCATCAATCGGATGACAGTTGGTGCCCACCATGGGGCAAGTGAGCTTCGGATCTACGTTCCGAGCGGAGTCTGCGAGAATCGAAATCGGCGAGACAATTGCTGTCGGTTGCATCCTCTACGCCAAAGACGTCCCTTTCATCGTTCTCGACGGGACCTGGATGCCTGCTAGGGAGGCCGTGACTGCTTACACCATCATGTATTTTGGTGAGAGCGACGTTTACATCGGTTTCGCGGAACTTGCCCCACCCAACCCAGGGGTGATGATAGATGCATAAGAAGCTTATGGGTCCACTTTGTCCGCGGAAGCGACAGAGTTCCGGATCCCATAAAACAAAAAATCCCACCCAACCCGCACCAACGCAGACATAGTGGAGAAAACTAAGCCTGGAGCGGATCTTACGTGAATGTCGGATCTAGAGTGGATCTCCCTTGCGAGGTCGAATCCCACATTGATCTTTCCGTTGAGATCGAAATCCAGGAGGAGCAAGATAGAAAGTCTGGTTCCGGCTTTTCAGACACCACAACAAACCAACCTTTCCTGAGGAACACGTTGAGGCGCATAATACTGCAAGGCACAAGCGTGGATGAGGTTCTCGAGACCATCAGACGTTTTGAGGAAGCCCACGAAGAAATCCATAACTACCTCAGGATGCACGTGTCGCACTTTGTCGGATATGTTGGATCCAGATCCGGCTCTGCTGATGCTGGAGACAACGAAGACTCAGTGTTGGAGGCGATCGGAACAAACACCGACTTACCGGCATCTTTGGATAATTCAATGACGTCGGCGGATTTCCGAAAGTTCTCCGAGGAGCATGAAGAGGAGTACAACTCTAAAGCTGTAGAAGAAGGAGAAGCCATGGATGAAGGATCCGGGGAAAACTCTCCCAAAGCGCATGATGATATGGATATTGGAGCTAATCCTGACGTCCAGATGTCCGAAAGTACTGATCAGAGCTTAACTCTAGGAAGCGGACCTAAAGCCATCTTTGCTACCGGCGCTGCCAAGAAGGCAAAGATGAAGAAGAACAAGACTCCAGCAAAAGATCCTCAAGTAGAGGAAGTGCTTGCTGAAGATTACGAGGATTACCCAGATGGAGCCCTAATCCCAGACGAGCCTAAGGAAACTCTGGTTGATGGACACGTGATTACTGTTGGTGCTCGTAAACTCATCGTAGATGCGTTAACAATGCCAATCCCTACTAGTGCAGAGCTTACACCTGCAGAATTGGAAGAAAAGGCCCAAGCCCTAGAAGCGTGTCGTCAAGTACTCTTGGATGAAGCTAACAACATCAAGGAAGAGAAGAAGTGCATTGCGACTATGGAGCAGTTCATCTCTCTTCAGCATCAGAAGACCCAGAAAGGCCACGTGCGGGCAGACAAATATCTGGAAGTGCACAAGATCCTCTTTGAGGGAGATCCAGGAGCACCTCGGCTCAACAGCAAGGGAGATCTGGTGTATCTGACACTAGTGGAAAATACTGCCGTGGCTCGAGATATCCTGGGGAACAATCGAAACCCAGATTAAGTCCGGTTGGGCGTAAAGCTGCTTACCAAGGGTCTGGAGCAACATAAGGTTGCAAAATCTGGGAGCGGAAAACTAGTCTCTAAATCCTACCAATGTCGCATGAATTAGGCCTGGGATGACATTAGGCACCGACGGGACCTGAAACAGCATCACTGTCCCGACCGTCGGGAAGACAACTGCTCGAGAACCGAATCTTCTAGGAAACAACATAGAACCACACGCGATTTGAGCAATGTTGCTCCAGCCACAGAGCGAGACGCAGTTGCAGCATTGGTTCGGGTGCACCCTCCCTGGTGAGAGTCAAACAATCGTAGGGAAGCCGACAAAGAGCAACATCGAGAGGAGGACCGACAAAGGATGCCACCTTCTAGACACACAAGCCATCTAGTTGAACCTCATCGTAATGGGGGAAATGACGGACGAAGGAATGAGAACCAGAATAAGCCGGCAGGGGGCTTGTTGTATTCAAGACCCTCCGCAGAACCAGAATAACAACGCTCCGGACGAAGGTCGACTCTCGGCCAGAAACAATCCACCTACACCACCCTCTCCACCAAGCAGCCATCACAACGTCTCTCAAGGAGGCCAAGGAGGAGGTGGTGGTAGAAGAAGAAGTCTGGCTCCAAGGCACCGGAGCCACAACAAACAACCAAGATGGTGTTCTCTATAACCAGGTGATGTGAGACACCAGATCAACTCTAACATAGAGGTGCGGTGCTATGAGAATGACGATCTCTATGTGGGGCCAAAATGCTTTGGACCGTGCATTTGACAAACACATTTCTCAAAAGGATTTGCTATCTCAAGACACATCCAAGCCTACAACGGTGTGGCTCGGCCAGGAACTTGGCTCATCTCCCGTTTATTCTAAGGAAGACGACACCATCCTGGGTCAATGAACTTCCGGGGAACACCATTCACAACTGGTATGACATGCAAAGTGCGTTCTTTCAGAATTTCGAAGGACGGAGAGCTAAAGCGTTGCACCCAGAAAGACGGAGAAACTTGCCGAGATTATCTAGGACGGTGGATCGATACCAAGAACTCATGTGAAGGAGTAAAAGATCAAACTATGATTGAAGATGTCATTGCAAGACTCCCAATTGGTTTACTACGTCACCGTTTGAAGTGCGACAAGGTCACTGATCTGGGAGAGATGATAGAGGCGGCAAGAAAATATGCAGACATCGACGATGATGCAGAGGGACAACTGAATGTCCTGGCGGTACCACGGTCAGCAAAACAGCCGAAGCAACAAGCTTAGAAGCGCAAGAAAACCACGGAAGAAAAGCCCAACGCGGAAACAACGGTTGGCACTACAACTTTTAGGTCTAGAGGATGAGGAGGGCGCGGCGGCGGCCGTGGATGCGATCGTGGGCCGTCAAGGGTCCAAAGTAGAGGAGACCAACAACCTGGCAAAACCTACTCTTGCAGCGACATTGCCAATATCCCATGTGTGCATCACTTAGATGCCAACTGGGGCTCATCTCACACAAACACCGAGTGTCGTTTCAATGACGACATCAAGAAAGACGATTCCGCTAGCTACAGGGCTAGGCGGAAGAAGGGAAAGAAGAATCCTGAAAAATGAAAAGAGACCAAGGAAGATTCTGACATGGAGGAAGCAGGGCCTTCAAATCCCAAGTCAGATGGAAAAAAGAACTTCCCAACAAAGAAAGACACTTATGTCACTTTCCTTGGGTCTGAACCAGCTAAGGTCAAGAAAGTAGTATTACATGAGCTAAAAGCAACTATTCCGGCTGTCCTCAATTCTTGGACTGGTCGGAAGTGACAATCACCTTTGACTGTGCTGATCATCCGCCTAAGTTGCACATGCGAGGAAAATACGCCTTCGTCATCAATCCACTTATTGATGGCTATGGTTTCTCCAAGACTCTCATGGACGGTGGTGGCAGCATCAATATTCTATATATCAAAACGGTGCGTCGAATGAGGATCTTCGAAACGCAGCTGAATCTCAGCTCTGTGATCTTTCACGGAGTTGTCCGAGGAAGACAAGCAAATTCCCTTGGAGAGATCACTTTGGATGTTACCTTTGGAACTCCAAAGAACTACCGGACGGAAGCACTTTCCTTTGAAGTAGTCTGTTCAACAACGCATACCATGCTATATTCGGATGGTCGGCTTACTAGGCTTTCATGGCTCGTCCGTGTTACATTTAGAATATGATGAAAATTCCAGGTCCCAACGGCATGATCACCATCAGGGGAGACCCGAAGAAAATGCGAGAGTGCGAGGACGGAAATTCCGCCTTTGCTAAAGCCATGCTGCACGCCTAGGAGTACTAGGACATCAAGAAGACCATCGACCCGTTCGAGAAGCCCGCGACGAAGAAGGAGGTCACAAAGCTGACTCTGATGTTCAATTCATTAGAAGAGACAACGACAATGTCGTTGAAGGATGATGATGCCTCCAAGGTGACCCAGATAGGTGTAGGTTTAGATAGTGCATAGTAAATCGCGCTCTTCAAGGCCCTCTAAGCAAATCAAGATATCTTCGCATGGCAGCCATCTGACATGACCGGAGTACCTAGGGAACTTGCCGAGAACTCTCTAAATGTATGGCAAAATGCTAAACCTGTCAAACAATGTTTACAATGTTTTAGTGATGAAAAGCGAACAACAATAGGTAAGGAACTACCCCGGCTCGAGTTAGCCGGATTCATAGAAGAGGTCATCCACACTGAGTGGTCGTCCAATCCTGTAATGTTCCCTAAAAAGGAAACCAATAATTTAAGGATGTGTGTTGATTATACTGCCTTGAACAAGGCTTGTTCACAAAAATTCGTTCACTCTGCCTAGAATTGATCAAGTCATCGATGCTACGGCACGCTCGGAATTCCTATGCTTTCTCGAAACATATTCCGATTATCACAAAATCCGGATGAAGGAGTCAGACAAAGTCAAAACTTCATTCATAACCCCCTTTGGAGCCTTCTATTTCGTTACGATGCCCTTTGGCCTCAAGAACACTGGAGCTACATACCAGCGCACTATGCAGCGTTGCCTCCACTACCAAATCAGATGCAATGTACATGCATATGTGGATGACATAGTGGTGATGTCCAGAAAGAAGGAATCCTTAATTTCCGACTTGGAGGAAACGTTCGCTAATCTACGCAAATACAACATAATGCTTAATCTGAAGAAGTTCTTCTTTGGAATACCAGCCGGAAAGTTGCTAGGCTTCATCGTGTCATAAAGAGGAATAGAGGTGAAACGTGACAAAATCAAGGCTATACTCAATATTTCTAGGCCAACTCTCCTGAAGGACGTTCAAAGACTAACTAGTTGCATTGCGGCAGTCAGTCAGTTTGTAAGCCGGCTTGGTGAAACAGCCGCATGACTCTACAAGCTCCTGAAAAATACCAAAAAGTTTGTTTGGACATCACCTTCGCCTTGATACCTTTCAGATACGGTTTTCTCGTCGTCGAAAAATTCGGCTGTTTCTTCGACAAGCGGAGGAGGCATTTCCATGCGAGTGAAGAAGGGAGTGTCATAGCTGGTTAGATCGGCTATGTGACACCCACAACCGACATAGGAGTACATGATGTCCTTGATGTATTGCTCGTGTCCGTCTTCATCCACAGTTGAATAACACCTGGTTACTTGCGAGATCTCCATGCTTCCATGGTGGCTCATAACCATTGTAAGGGAATTTTCTACTGCGGTCCGCGCATAGGACATGTTCCAATCTTGGATAAGCTGGGGCATCTCCTTTTCCTTATCTCGCACCTCAAAGGCAGACATTCTATTCATGTCCAGAACTTTGAGAACTTCACCAATATCCTCCAATGATTTGAGGAAATCGTGAAGCAAATCGCCGACTTCTATAAGACGGCCGGTGCGAGACTTGGTGGAGGAAGAATCTAGTAAGTCATAAATATATTCTAATTCTTAGGGATTGGAAAGAACAAAAGTCATAGATAGGAAAATTACCGAAGATGGCATCGTCAACTTTCGTCTTCTCCGCTCGAAGACTCTAGAGTTCATCCCGGAGAGCTTGGGTGATGTCCTTTTTTGTGAACAACTCATCATTGAGATCCGAGATTCTCTAATCCTGGATTGCAATCTTTCGATCACGTTCATCGGTTTAAGCTCATTAAGCTCATACCTTATGTCGGTGTTCTCACCTCTAGGGTCTTGAAATTCCTGGCCTCTTCAATCATTTTACATGACTGTTTGACCAGTTCTGTAAACAAAAGACAACAGTTGAATAGGAAATTCGACTATGATAACAATAAATACCAAGGTTAAAGACTGAAATGATTACCTTCAGCCTCATCCTTTGATATCTTTAATTGAGCAATTTCAAAACGGAGAATTTGATCTCTCTCCGCTTATTGCGAATATTCTTCAATAATTCCTGGTTATAAGCATTAACTTTCTGTAAGTTAGAATAATACCCAGAGTCAGAAGTCTACTAAAGACTCGGGCTAATATTTTAACTAATATCAGCACGAGCCTTGGGTGTTACACTAGTTCGGTCTTTGGCATCCTATGAAAAGCATAAATCTAGATTGTTTATCCAACTTCATGCTTGGGGGCTAGAGGATATGATATGAAATAAAGTAAGAAAAGTGAGTTGGAATTCCGACTTACATATTGTTCATGAGTAAGCCTACTTAGGCTCATGTTCACCTTAGTGGTAACCATCTCAGCGAGGGTCATCGGGATTATTGGCGGTGGCGGAAGCACGTCGGCCTTCAGCTTCTTGTCGCGAAGACGAACTTGGTCAAGAAGCTCAGAGTACTTGACATCCTCGGCTTCTTGCGCCTCTTCCTCGGCGGTGCTGTTCCGGCTCTCCAAGCATTGCTGAGCTAGCCTTTGGATCTCTTCTGCAGTTTTCCCAGTAATGCCAAGTTTGGCAATACCCGGATTGCTGAGAAGGTTATCGGCGAAAACCTCTGCCGAGGGATCATTACCCTGTACGGGTTCACCCTTATCAAGTGCCAAGTCACCCATGGTGACATCAGTCTGCGAGCCGAGGATCGCCGTCTCAGACTATTGAGCCGGATCTTCCGCAATGGATGAAGATGGAGTAATCTCCGGCGTTGTAGAAGGCTTTGGGGCAGGAGTCAAATGCGCTGTGGTAGGAGAAGTTAAATTTAACTTTAACTGGCTCAAGGGCTTTGACGAGCCTCCTTTCCCCTTTCCCTTGGTGAGCTGTTTAGCTCTAAGGAGGTAATAGAACAAAGATTGTTACACTTCAGAAAGAATGAGAAATAAAATACGTAGACCTTGTGAGGAAAGTTACCTCTTCACAATGGGCACTTTCATTGTGTCGATAGACATTGTCGGAGTCTTACGCTTTCGGGTAAGCGCTTTCGGCAGTGCAACAAATTCTCCATCATCCTAAGATAACTTAGGAGGATATCCCTCAAGAGGTGCAAGCTCCAACTCGGGGAGGTCAGCAAGATGAAAAGAAGAAATATCTCAGTATTGCAAAAAGACATGACAATGTATAGGTGAACACATAATTCAAGTGATTGCTGGAAAACTTACTAGTGCCATAGGATCGTCAGCTGTATGCATGTCCAAGGATATCTCTAGGATTTTCCTCTTGATTCGCTCCTTAATCAACCATTTGATTTGGGACTCGTAGTCCTTATCCGAATAAGATTTGGAGCAGATCCGGAGAGAGTCTCTCTTGATCTTAGTGATTGAGTGTATAAGTCATTCGCCATGGTGTTGGAGAGGCTGAATCCGGTGCCCCAGCGAACAGTGGACAAACCGGATCCTTTCAAACCCTTGTGCTTCAACAAATATTCGATCTGCCTCTTAGCAAGAAGCAGATCGTCAGTAAGAACTCGAGCATCTACGTCCTAGGACTCTTGGGGCATGGCGGCATCGTCAACAAAATCCGGCAAGGCGGTGGCTTTGTCGGGATCCGGATTGTCCTTATGATAAAAGAACGTGGACGACCACTTTTTAACATACTCACTAGCCTTAATCCTAGGATAGACTCGCTATCACCTAATAGAAAAGCTAAGAGTACCAGTGATGTAAGGAACACCGGCAGTAATGGAATTTCTCCGGGTATGAAAGTATTACCGTAAAAGAAGAAGAGTCAGACGAATGCCGAGATATCCCTCACACAAAGATGCATATGCACTCATTTCTAAAAGTGAGTTTGGGGGGAGATTTTGGAGTTGTACTCCATATTGATCTATAACCTCAGAAAAGATGACTCAGGGAGGAAAGCTGAAACCGCTGTCGAGGTGGGTGCCGAAGTGCACTCGTTCGTCGGCGTTGGGGGTGGGGATGGTTTAACCAAAGTCGATCCGCCAGTCGCCAATGTGGAGGAGGCCTTCCTTCTCGATGACGCGGAGCATGGCGTATGTCATCAGATTGAGGACAAGTACGCCATGAGGGGGTCTTCGAGGCGTGCGGAAGAGAGGGGTGTGAGACGTACGGTGTTCCAGGACGGTGAGCACACAAGTTTACCCAGGTTCGAATCCGCTAGCTTTGGACGGATCCTACTCCTGCTAGTAATCGAGTAATACGGTAGAGCCAGAATATGGGTTACAAGGGTTTTACCTATGCGAGTTGAGATTGTAAACTATCGAGGTGTTGCCCTAAAGGCTCTACCTAGGACGGCTTATATAGATATCCGTCCTAGAGTTTACAGGAGAGATCTATCCGGCTACGACTAAGAGTCGGTTACAGAGTACGTCTTGAAATACAAGTAACACTATGGGCCTAAGTCGGTAATTCTTTTGGGCCTTCCCGTAGCCAGATTGGACTCCGTTTTTTCTCCCTGATTGGGTCGCCCGTGAAGCAACGCTCTAACCCGAAGGGCCACCCTGGTCAGTGAGGAACTGTAAGTATACCCGGAAAGTATATCCCCAACAGCAGCCCCCGGAAGTCTCCAAGATCTAGAGTCGGATTTATCATCGTCTAGCTTGATCTTCGGCTTGCAGAATCTTGAAGGGTTCCTAAAACTTCACAACAAAAAATACGATCCGGGTCTTAAAAATATGTCGGACCTATCAACATGTTACTCGGATTTTCCAGCTTGATTTCAAACTAAGCCATAACTTGGTTTCTAACGCCACCTGACACAAGTCATGGTCAAGTCATGTCATCTGACAGACATCCTGTCAGCACGACCGTTGGTGGGTCCGCAGTTCGCAGAACCGAGGCACCGTTTCAATGCATACGTGGAGATCGAGGCGACGTAATCATTGCGTGGGTCCTTCCCAGTTCCTTCCACGACGCGTGGCGGTTATGCAGTGTCCTTTGCATGAATATTGGTGCGGTTAGATGGATATAAGGGGTGAGGATTCTCCTCCTCCTTTCTTCACCTGGTCCTTTGCTGTTTCTTCTCCTCCAAATCTCCCCCGCACATAGAGCTCCTCTGCTTTCCCCAAAAACTCCCAGCGCTGCCATCCTTAGGTCACCGGCGTACTGGAAAAATGGCTTCTGCATCCTCTTCCGGCTTGGCGGCAGCGGCAGCGACGGAGGTGGCGGCCGAAAAGGAAAGCTTCCATGGGGTCTGGATCCCCTGCGTTCTTGACGATGAGAAGCTCCGCGGCGTGGAGACAGAAAGGCTCCTCCGCGCCGGCGAATGGCGGAGCGGCGCCGGGGAGACCGTCCCCAACCCGCATGTCGACGAGCGGGTCCACTTCGGCACCCACCTCGACAGAGGTTTGTCATTTCCTCCCTCGGAATTCTTCTCAGAGGTGATAGATCATTATAGTGTTCCACTCCACCATCTTCGTCCCAACTCCCTCCTAGAGATGAGTGCCTATGCCGATTTGTGCAAGGGATTTCTCGGCATTAGGCCGAGTCCTACCTTATTCCGGTACTACTTCCATGCCCAGAGAAATTATATCACTCCCGGTGTTCCTTATATCACCGGTACCATTAGCTTTTCACTTAGACATGAGCGCGCATATCCTAAGATCTTAGCTAGTGACTCAGTCAAACAATGGCCAGCCACCTTCTTTTATCATAAGGATGTTCCGGCTCCCGGCAAAGCCACTGCCTTGCCGGCTTTCATCGACGGAGCTGCTACGGCCCAACCGTCTTGGGACGAGTCTCCTCCGGCTCTCAATGATGATCTGATCCTCGCTAAGAGGCGGATCGAATATCTGATCAAACACAAAGGACTGAAGGGATGCGACCTGGTCCAGTGTTGGGTGTCATGCAGGATCCAACCCCTTCAGTACCATGGAGACCGACTGATGCACTCCATCATGTTGTCCAAGAAAGATTCCCTCCGCATCAGCCCCAGATCCTATACCTCGCAAGGTTATATAAGCCAGATTAAATGGCTGATAAGGGAGCAGATCGAGAGGAGGATCCCGGAGGTTTCTCTGGACATGCACACCGCAGAAAACCATGTATTGTCGGTAAGCTTCTAATAGTAAACCTTTTTATGTGTTTCAATCTTTAAGTTACATTGCAATACTGATATGTTTTCCTCTTTTCAGCTTGCTGACCTCCCCGAGTCGGAACTTGCTCCACTCGAAGGATATCCTCCAGAGTTTTCTCAGGAGGCGGAACTGGTCCCATCGCCGGACATTGCACCACTCGAAGGATATCATTCCTTCTCCGACTCCTTCAATTGAGCCTGCGATCCTTGAATCGCAAACTGACGTCACCATGAGTGAGTCAGGTATAGGTAAGGGTGAACCCTCTTCGGGTAATGATCCCTCGGCAGAACCTTTGCTGAAAACCTTCTCAGCAATCCGTGTCTTGCCAAGTTTGGCCTATCTCGGAAATCTGTAGAAGAAATCCAGCGGCTGGCCATGGAGTGCCTGGATAAAAGAAATCTATCTGCCGAAGAAGAAGCTCAAGAGTCAGAGGACATCAAGCACTCTGACCTTCTTGAACAAGTGCGTCTTCTCAACGAGAGGATAAGGTCCAGTGAGCTTCCAACTGCTCTAGTGACTCCTCTGACTCTCGCTGAGAAGGTTGTTGTTAAAGTGAATGCGAGTTTGGAGAAACTTACTCGCGAACAATATGTAAGTCGGAATTCTAACTCCTGTTTTTGCTTTATCTCATATCATATCCTCTAGCCCCCAAGCATGAAATAGGATATATAATCCGAGTTTATGCTTCCTTAGGATGCCAAATAATGAACTAGTGTAGCCCCAAGGCTCGTGCTGATATTAGTAAAAATATTAGCCTGACTCTTTAGTAGACTTCTGACTTTGGGTATTCTGACTTACAGAAAGTATATTCCTATAACCAGGATTTGTTGAAACATGTCTGTGACAAGCAGAGAGAGATCAAATCTCTCCGACTTAAAAATGCTGAACTTAAGGTTGCCAAGGATGAGGCCGAAGGTAAACATTCAAAGACTCAAACCTTTTCTTCCATGTTTTCATAGTTGAATTTTTACTGAATTGTTGTTCTTTTTTGACTTACAGCACTGGTGAAACAGTCCTGTGCTATGATTGAGGAGGCCGAGAACCTCAAAAGTTTGGTGGTGGAGAACAAGGAACTTCGCCAAGAGCTGGATCAGCTCAAAGCGGATCATGAAAAGAGCATCGCTCAATTTCTCGAGTCCTCCTCCATGACCACTGACGAGCGTGATCATAAGATTGCTGCTCAAGATTAGAAAATCTCGGACCTCAATAATGAGGTGTTCAGAGAGAAGGGTCTTTCTGAGGCGCTCCAGGCTGAACTCCGGAGTGTTTGGGAAGAGAAGACCAAAGTAGACGACATCATCTTCGGTATGTTCCATCTTTCTGTTTTGTCTATTTTCTTCGACTTCTTTCAATGTTGGATTTTCTTTAACTGTTTTGTGTATAGGTCCTCTGAACTTGAAGGACTCCACGTCCGCCGAGCCCCGCACCCACCGGCTTACCCAAGTCGGTGACCTGCTTCATGACTTCTGCCAATCCCTTGAGGACATTGGTGAAGCTCTCAAGATTTCGGACATGCATAGCATGTCAGATTTTTAGGTGCGGGACAAGGCAAAGGAGATGCCGCAACTTGTCCAGGATTGGAACATGGCCTACGCGCGGTCCGCAGCGCATAACACTCTCACCATGGTCATGGGCCACCATGGAAACATGGAAATATGGCAAGTGACCATAGGGTAGTCCAAAGTAGATGAAGATGGCCATGAGCAGGACATCAAGACTATTATGGACTCCTGCGACGGATATGGGTGTCACGTGGCTGATTTGACCAGCTCTGAAACTCCTTTCTTCACCTGCGTGGATACGCCGCCTCCGCCTCCTGAAGAATCAGCAGAAGTTTCCGACGATGATCGCACCATTTCGGATGTGGACATCTCGCAACGATATCAAGGCGATGTATCCAGTGAGCCGGCAGGTCCTTCCTCTCCTCCTGCATCATAGATTGCCAGAAACATTTGTATTATTCTGAAAAACATGATGGGTCTGTAAATATGCAGTACTATAATTTTGCTAGTGCTAAGCTTTTGATCCATTCAGCACTTTTGGCTTTAAATTTTTGTGTGCCTGAAATGTTTACATAAGCACTTATACTTTTTTGTCTATACTTATCGTTTATCTGGATTTCCGCCTCGTCCCTTTCGTGAGCCGGCTAAACCTTTAGCACGGAAACTTTACTGAGCAACGGAGCTCAATTGCTAAACCAGTTTAATGTCGGAAACAAAGCCGGCTTCCAGTACCAACAATTTACTACTCGGAAAATGCCCACATCCGGCAATCACACAAATAACCAAAGTAAAGACTAGAAACTTTAGAGTTATACCCGAGGGTAGCAATTTTAGAATTGTAAATCTAAACTAGAACGAACATGAGAATAAAGTACTTTCAAGCATTCTGGGATTTTCGACTATGACATGATCATTCGGAAATAAGATGGTAAAAGGGACGTAGTTGAACAATATTCCATGGTCTGTCTAACTCATCCGGATTTGTACTGCCTCCAGCTCTCTTTCTCTTCTTAGTAGTAGGTCTTTCTTTGACTGGCCTCATGTCAGTTAAGTAGTATGAACCATTGTGCAATACTCGACTAACTAAAAAGGGCCCTTCCCATACTGGGGAATGTTTGTGCTTTCTTTGTTGCACAAGCTGGCGAACCAAATCGCCTTTATTGAAAGATCTGTTTCTGACTCTTTGGCTATGATACTTGCGTAACTTCTGCTTATAGGCTGTTGATCTCATTTCAGGAACGACGCGAACTTCTTCGACTAAGTCATGATCATTTTGTCGAGAAATCTCGGCATCCTCTTCAATATACGCGGCCACTCTTGGAGAAGTCTGAATTAAATCACTAGGAAGAACTGCTTCTACGCCATAGACCAAGAAGAAAGGTGTGTATCCGGTTGACTTGTTCGGAGTCGTTATGTAACATCCACAAATTTTGCAATTTCAGATGTTAGTAGAAGCATGCATCATATCATTGCATCATGGCATCACATATCAAAACTGCATCAGGTATTTTCTTAAACCCCGTAGTCAATTATAGACAAAAGGGGGTAAAACCTTTTTGAACCCCTAAAACCCTTGCAAAAGTGGTATATTAAAGTCCTACTCTAACCCTCTTCCTTTTTACAAAATTTTAGAAACAAATTTCGTCTAATTTGGAGTTCGTTTGCAAAACTTATTAAACAAATAGCAAAACAGAAATAAATAAAAAGGAATAAAAAAAGGGAAGACTCTAACCTTGGCGGGCCAGCCGAAGCCAGCCCACGAGCGAGCGGCGCTTACTGCGAACGCCCGGCTGGGCCGGCCCAACATCGTCGCCAGCCGCCAGTCCGCCCCGCGCCTGCAGCCGCCGACAGGTGGACCCCACCCGTCAGCTACCTCCTCCTCCGAATCCGGCTCGAGCACGCCGCCGTCTCCGCGTCAGCGCCAACCGCCTACGGCGAATTCGGAGCGGACTCCCCCCGCGCCAAGCAAGCCGCCTATAAGAACCCCGGCACGCCTCCCGCAAAAGCCCTAGATTGTTTTCTCCCCACCACCGCCGAGCAGCCGCCAATCTCTCGCTGGAGTGCCGCCGGACATCACCGCCTCCAGCCGCCGCCCGCCGCCACCTCGGGAAGGAGGATCCGCAGCCACCCCCGGTAACGCAGCCACGACGTGGAGCCAGTCGCCGTCGACCACTTCGTCGGGCCGGAGAAGCACCGCCGCGCCGCCGTACCTCGCCGCCGAGGCGCCACCGCCGCCCGTCGTCGCCACCGCCGGTAAGCTCTCTCCGACCGACGGATCGAGATCCAACGGATCTAACCAATCGAACCACACCGGCCAACCGCGTTGCGCCGCGTGGCAGCCGCCACATCGCCGCCGCGTCATCCCTGCGTCGACATCACACGCGCGTCGCTGGCCAGTCCCGAGCCGCCACGTGTCGCCGCGTCGCTGGCCCGCTTTTGTTTTTCTTTTAAAATAGGAAGAAATAGCTCCAATCTTGTAAAATCCATAGTAATTCGAGTTTTAATCCAAAAGTTGCGTATAATATACCGTTGGATTCATATTTTCGAGTAGAACACACATCTACAATAATATTGCTGTTTTGTCATAGCAATCTTGCAGTTGGATTTAAAGTTTAGATTATAGTATTTTAATTCTAGAAAATTATCCGTAGCTCCGTTTTAGTTGCGTTGGGTTTGTTTCGACAAAACATTCTGTAGAAACTTGTCTTATCATGCTTAGGGTGTCCAGATCTGTCTCGAGGTAGATCGGAGTTGTAGATCTAGTTTGGAGCTTGTTTATTTAGGGTTTTATCCAAAATACTTAAAATCTGTGGGGAATCGATTCTAATGAAATCGCCAACTCAACAACACCCCTGAATAAAACCCTTGGTCAAACTTGAATCCATCCTTGCATATTACCATGCTGCATGCATGCATATTCGACTTCGTGACTTTGTTTTGTGCAAATTGTGATTGGATCCATGTTTGTTTCGTTCGATTGCTTGGAGTGCGCTGAGGAGTACTGTTGTGTAGATTGCTGCTCGGTTCAAGGCAAGTTACACCACTTGTTCATGTTTATGTCCCAGTTTTGAATACTATGCATGTTTTGCTCTTCAAAATAGTAGTATGCATGTGTAGGATTGTTTTGGTAGATCTACTTGAAAATATTTTGCATGTGCGATAACATTGTAGTATGCCATGATAGTTCTACACTTAGGGATTTCCGTCCTAATAGGTTTTCCCTGTTTTGCAAAGTATTGCTTGCTACGCTATATATATACGAAGTACCGTTGGGGGGTTCGAAAGACTCAAATGTTTCTAAGTATGAGAGGTCTCTCGAGCGAACTTTTCTTCTCCAAAACCCCTTCAAAATAAAACTAAGTTTTCTTCTGGGCGGAATGGTTGTCAGGACAACGAGTGGGATTTTGGTGGAGGACGGCCGCCCAGGAATCAAAGAAGTCTGCCATGTTTCAGAATTCAGAAGCTTCCCGTGCAACCACAATACATATGGGCTCTCGATTGGCTTAGTACTTAGTGGGAAACCTCACTGGGGTACCAACATTTGGAGGTTCTTGGCACTGTTGGATCCAGCTGGTAGAGGGGCTACTAAGGGAAGGCTTCGCCATGGTCTTGTCTATAAAAGGACTTGATCGTGGATTATGGGGAAAGTGCACAACCTCTCGAGAGTATTGCAATCTGATCGATCAGCCGTGTTCACGGAAACAGAACAACTTTGAGCATCTGAAGGATGGAGCCTCTGAAAGATCTTCCTCTCTCTTTTCCAAACGTAACGTTTTATAAACCCCAAGGCGTGAGTAATATCGCCATTGGGTGGGATGTTGGGAACTTGGTGCGTAATATCCAAGTTCTAGGATGTTGGGCACTTGGTGAGTAATATCCACGTGTTCCATTCGACCCTATACTATTTATCAAAGTTTACAAAGTAGGGAAAACTTTCTTCCTCTTTTCTTATTACATTGATAAAATTTGTTTTACGCAAATGAACCCCAGAGCCTACTCTTAGCCTTGCATGTAGAGATAGTCTTACTTTTTCCTTGGTGTACTTTTCCAATACATTCAAAGTATTGATCCAACTTGTTGGCTGCACGTCTTATGTGCAGAATCCGTAGATTGAAAGGTGCGTAGGGATCGCGGGTCTTCACGCAGCTAGCCTAAGGCGTTGATGGACTCAAGTTTTACTTAGTTTCCGCTGTTTTATTTCAGCTAGCAATAAGCTATGCAAGTTGTAATAATTATACTCTGGATTATTCGTGTAATATTGACTTGTGTTTTACATGATATTCATCGATTGTGAAGTGCTAGCTATTGATCCAGGGACTAGCATGTTAATCACAGGGACTTAGGATCCTTTACGATCCGAGGTCGCAACAGATGGTATCAGAGCACAAAGTTTCCTGTAGGACGTGACCCCTAGGATTGGAAACCACCTTTACCATGTGTGTTTTTGCTTTCTATATTCTTCTAAATTATTTGTACTCTTCTAGTATTTCTCTTCCTTATCACCTTGTGCCTAATTTTCTCTCTCCTAACCTAAAAGATGACGGCCTTCTACTACGACACCGCCGAAGACATCAAGTGCCTGCGCTTCGGGGAATGCCTTCTGGACATCATCAAGACACTGCAGTTACCCATGCCATCAATCAAGGGAAGCGAGTTGAGGAAGATGCACAAGGAAGGATGCTGGGCGATTGAAGTCATCCAACCAGGGCGCAGTCAGACAGAACCCAAGACAGAGGCCATTGTACTCAACGTCACCAGTGACTCCAAAGAGAAGGGACTTAGCATCAGCTTGCAGGAACTCATTGGACGCCTTTGCGGACGCCACCATGAAGAGGTTGAAGGCCACTACGTCAAACTCCTTGGAAGACGTGATGAGAAGGGAGTTCCAATCGAGTTAACCCCGGAGGAAAGAAAGACATGCAAGCGTCAAAGAATCCAATATCAAGACTTGGAGTTCCACATCAATGACCTTCAGAAGGGGAGCTGCGTTGCAATCGTGAGGAATGACGAGCTTTGTGCCCTAGTCAAGGAGAAGGACGAGAAGATCGAAGAGCTGGAAGATAAGATCAAGTCCCTAGGAGGGGATCTCACCGCCCAAGACAAGAGGTTCGATAATCAAGAGAAGAGGGTGCAAGATAAGAACAAGAGGATTAGGGAGCAAAGTCTTGTGCTCACAAAGAACGAGATGGAGTTCAAGAACCTTGACACCATGTTGAAGGACCTGCGAGCAGCTAAGAGGAGCTTGGAGGAGAAGATCATGCCCGTGACTATGGGGTCAAGTTTGATCAAGAAGCTACAGAAGGAGAAGAAGGAACTCCGAGCGAAGCTGGAAGCTGCTACCCAGGAGCTGCAAGAGGTGAAGGAACTTCAAGGGAGGCTCGAAGCTGCAACACCGGAGCCACAGGAGGTGAAGGAACTTCAAGAGAAGCTTGAAGCCACAACGAGGGACATGGAGCTATACAAGTCACTACTGGAAAAGGAAGGCTTCATCATTGAGGATGAGGAAGTGGATGAGGAGTAGAGTAGTTGGACCACCTTTAGTTCTATAGTCGAATGTTAATCGCGATTGTAATGAGTACCAAAAATTTTATTGGCTAGTTAAACTTGGTTGGGTATGTGGATTTATGTGCCTTGTGTGCCTTGCTTTTCTCGTGTGTTTTTCTTCTAGTGTTTACATAAGGGTAGGAGTTTGTTCCTTAGGCTTTCTATCTATTTCTTAACTTGCCTCCCAAACCCTCCAGATGGTGAGACGTGGAAACAACAATAACAACATGCCCCCAGAGATAGCACAACTTCTAAACTCCCAGAATCAGTTGATCCAACTCCTCACTCAAAACTTGCAAAACAACAACAACAACCCGCCGCCTCCGCCACCCCCACCGCCCCAATAGGATCGCTTGACTCGGTTCTTGAGGTTGAACCCTCCAACTTTCTCAAGTAGTTCTGAGCCAATTGTGGCAGATGACTGGCTCCGCACCATCAACAAGAAGTTAGACACCGTCCAAGTTGTTGGAGCTGATAGGGTGCGCTTTTCCGCGCACCAACTTGAGGGACCAGCTGCTGAATGGTGGGATAACTACCAGGTCACCGACCCCGATATTGAAGCTATCACCTAGAACCAGTTTGAAGCAGCCTTTCGTACTCATCACGTAGCCGCGGGAGTCATGTCACTTAAGAGACGTGACTTCCGCGACTTGAAGCAACTACACCGCTCTGTCTCCGAGTATGGGGACCTTTTCAACAAGCTGGCACATTATGCACCTGATGATGTATCCACTGATGCCAAGAGACTGGAGGAGTTCTTAAGAGGGCTTAATGATGAAATATCAATTCAGCTTGTGGCTCTGAAGTTTGATAATTACCAGGAACTCCTAGACAGGGCAGTTGTGGTTGAATGAAAGTAAAGGAGTATAGAGAACCGAAAGAGCAAGTCCACCTCACACAAGCACAACTCTAACCCATATCAGAAGCAATGCACTTCGTCACCACCACCCCACAACCACAATGGTCATCGTCATGGAGGACATAACCACAATGGCCATAAACACCGTAATGGAAATGGCAACGGGAAGGATTTGAGTGAAGTGACCTGCTTCAAGTGTAACAAGACAGGGCACTATGCAACTACTTGCCCTGAAAGGACGAAGAATGGGAATGGTAATGGAAACGGCAATGGACACAACCATGGCAATGGTAATGGAAATGGGAAGAAGCCGAATCCGTTCGTCAAAGCCACAGTGAATCATGTCTCCGTGGAGGATGCTCGTGAGGCACCTGACTCCGTGATTGGTAAGTTCAAGCTTAACTCCACACCTGCAGTTGTTCTTTTTGATACTGGTGCATCGCATTCATTCATATCAAGGGTATTTGTGGATAGAGGCAAGATACCTACGGAGACTATTAGTACTCCCCTAAGGGTAAGTTCTCCTGGAGGAGAAATAGTGGCAAACTCTGGATGCCGTGGGTTAGAACTAAGGATTGGGGCGCACACCTTTCCCACCAGCCTAGTCGTTCCGGAATCATAAGGCTTAGATATAATTTTGGGCATGAATTGGATGACCGAATATGAGGGAGTCATAGATTGTGCCAAAAGGACTATAGCACTCACGACTCCGGAAAAGAAAAGGATCCGCTTTAAGTCAGCTTTCACACTCAAAGGAAGTATGGTGAACTCTCTTAAGGGGGTTAGCATGGAGGATGTGCCAATTGTGAAGGATTATCCAGATGTGTTTCCGGAAGAATTGCCAGGGATGCCTCCCGACAGAGACATCGAGTTTCTCATTGACTTGATGTCTGGTACTGAACCCATAGCAAAGATACCGTACACAATGGATGTAGATGAGTTGAAGGAACTTAAGAAACAGCTTAGAGAGCAATTGGACAAAGGCTTCATTCAACCAAGTGCGTCATCTTGGGGAGCACCTGTCTTATTCGTGGAGAAGAAGGATAAAACCAAGAGACTAGTCGTGGACTACCGGTTGTTGAATGAAGTGACAATCAAGAACAAGTACCCTCTACCCAATATTAACGACCTGTTTGACCAGTTAAAGGGAGCTAGTGTGTTCTCTAAGATTGATCTCCGATCAGGTTATTTTCAGTTAAAGATCCGAGAACAGGATGTACCCAAGACAGCCTTCACCAAAAGATACGGATTGTATGAATACACCATGATGTCGTTTGGCTTAACCAATTCCCCAGCATACTTCATGACTATGATGAACAAGGTGTTGATGGAGTACTTGGATAAGTTTATTGTGGTATTCATTGATGACATAGTCATATACTCCAAGGACGAGAAGGAACATGAGAGGCATCTGCACCTAATTATGGAAAATTTAAGGGAACACAAGTTGTATGCCAAGTTTAGCAAATGTGAGCTCTGGTTGAAAGAAGTGGGATTCCTTGGTCATATTGTATCGGCCAAAGGTGTTGCCGTGGACCCAAGTAAGGTAGCTTCCGTGACAGAATGGGAGTCTCCTAAGAATGTGGGTGATATTAGGAGCTTCCTGGGCCTTGCGGGATATTACCGAAGGTTCATCGAAAACTTTTCTAAGATAGCAAAGCCTATGACAGAGTTGCTGAAGAAAGCGAAGAAGTTCCAATGGACTAAGGCATGTGAAGCAAGTTTTCAAGGGTTGAAGAAGCGCCTAGTAACAGCACCAGTTTTGGGTCTCCGTGACATCCAAAAGGACTTCCAGGTCTATTGCGACGCTTCCCGGCAAGGACTCGGTAGTGTACTGATGCAAGATGGAAAAGTAGTGTCTTACGCCTCTCGGCAACTTAAGAACCATGAGAATAACTACCCCACGCACGATTTGGAACTAGCATCAGTTGTGCATGCGCTCAAGGTATGGAGACATTACCTAATGGGCAAACATTGTAATGTGTTCACGGATCACAAGAGCCTTAAATACATCTTCACTCAAAAGGAATTAAATATGAGGCAAAGAAGATGGCTTGAGCTCATCAAGGATTATGACTTAGACCTGCAGTACCATCCTGGAAAGGCCAACGTTGTGGCTGACGCCTTAAGCCGGAATGTCTATGTAAATGGACTTACTGTGGGAGAACTTCCAAATGATTTGTGTGAACAATTCAAGGACCTCAAGTTGGAAATAGTTCCGGAGGGATACTTAGCAACTATGGAGATAGTGCCAACGCTTCTGGAGCAAATTAAGGAGGCCCAGAAGGGGGACAAAGAGTTGGAAGAAATAAGAGCTAATATAAGCAAGGGTAAGGCAAAAGGATTTCACAGGGATGAACAAGAAACACTTTGGTATGAGAAGCGTCTGTGCGTTCCCGATGACCCTGATATCAGAAAGTCAATCCTTCAGGAAGCTCACGATTCGCCTTACTCAATTCATCCCGGTAATACAAAGATGTACATGGATGTGAAAGATAGGTTCTAGTGGAACAACATGAAAAGTGAAATTGCTGAATATATCTCCTTGTGTGATGTATGCAATAGAGTTAAGGCCGAACATCAAAAGCCAGCAGGACTGCTGCAGCCATTACCTGTGCCCGATTGGAAGTGGGACAAGGTAGGCATGGATTTTACCACAGGACTACTGCGGACTCATTCAGGGTATGACTCCGTCTGGGTAGTGGTCGACCATTTCACAAAGGTGGCCCACTTCATTCCTGTAAGGACCACCTATACGAGTGCTAAACTTGCCACGATTTATATGTCAAGGATCGTAAGTCTTCATGGTGTACCCAAGGGGATTGTCTCTGATAAACGTACCCAATTCACCTCTAAGTTTTGGCGATAGCTACACGAGTCTCTAGGGACACGACTGGAGTTTAGTACTGCCTTCCACCCACAAACAGATGGACAGACGGAAAGAGTTAACCAGATCTTGGAGGACATGTTAAGAGCCTGTGTGCTAGACTATGGGTCTAGTTTGGATGATAACTTGCCGTATGCGGAATTCTCATACAATAACAGCTACCAAACTAGCATCAAAATGGCTCCATTTGAAGTTCTATATGGCAGAAAGTGTAGGACTCCGCTGCTATGGAGTGGAGTTGGAGAACGTAGTTTGTTTGGACCTGAACTGATCAAGGATGACGAAGATAAAGTGAGACATATTCAAGACAGGTTAAAAATAGCCCAATCCAGACAAAAGAGTTATGCTGATTCCAAGCGCAGGGATGTGACTTATGAAGTGGGAGGCCGTGCGTATCTCCGAGTTTCGTCACTACGAGGAGTTAAGAGATTCAGAATCAAGGGGAAGTTAGCACCCCGATTCATAGGGCCCTACAAAATCTTGGGTCGTAGAGGGGAAGTTGCCTATCAGTTGGAATTGCCCGAGGTGCTAACAGTTCACGATGTTTTCCATGTGTCGCAACTAAAGAAGTGTCACCCGGAAATGGCTGAAACCCCACTAAAGGATACAGTTCCATTGGAAGAAGTTCAACTGGAAAACGATCTCACCTATGAGGAAAAACCTACCCAGATATTGGAAATAGCCGAGAGAATTACTCGTACCAAGACTATCAGATTTTGCAAAGTTCAATGGAATCACCATTCCGAGGAAGAGGCCACGTGGGAACGTGAAGAAGACCTGAAGAAAGAACACCCACACCTATTTGCTAACCAACCTGAATCTCGGGGACGAGATTCTTCTTAAGGGGGGTAGATTTGTAACCTCCACAAATTTTGCAATTTCAGATGTTACTAGAAGCATGCATCATATCATTGCATCATGGTATCACATATCAAAACTGCATCAGGTATTTTCTTAAACCCCATAGTCAATTATGGACAAAAGGGGTAAAACCTTTTTGAACCACTAAAACCCTTGCAAAAGTGTTATATTAAAGTCCTACTCTAACCCTCTTCCTTTTTAAAAAAATTTAGAAACAAATTTCGTCTAATTTGGAGTTCGTTTCCAAACGTTTTTAAACAAATAACAAAACAAAAATAAATAAAAAGGAATAAAAAAGGGAAGAGTCTAACATAGGCGGGACAGCCGAAGCCAGCCCGCTTCCTATTCACCGCGCACGCCCACGAGCGAGCGGCACTTACCGTGAACGCTCGGCTGGGCCGGCCCAACATCGCCGCCACTCGCCAGCCCGCCCCGCGCCTGCAGCCGCCGACAGGCTAGCCCCACTCGTCAGCCGTCTCCTCCTCCTAGTCCGGCTCGAGCACGCCATCGTCTCCACGTCAGCGCCAACCGCCTCCGGCGAATTCGGAGCAGACTCCGCGACCCCCCGCGCCAAGCAAGCCACCTATAAGAACCCCGGCACGCCTCCCGCAAAAGCCCTAGATTGTTTTCTCCCCACCACCGCCGAGCAGCCGCCAATCTCTCGCCGGAGTGCCGCCGGACTTCACCGCCTCCAGCCGCCGCCCGCCGCCACCTCGGGAAGGAGGAGCCGCAGCCACCCCCGGTAACGCATCCACGACGTGGAGCCAGTCACCGTCGACCACTTCGTCGGGCCGGAGAAGCACCGCCGCGCCGCCGTACCTCGCCGCCGACGCGCCACCGCCGCCCGTCGTCGCCACCGCCGGTAAGCTCTCTCCGACCGACGGATCGAGATCCAACGGATCTAACCAATCGAACCGCACCGGCCAACCGTGTTGCGCCGCGTGGCAGCCGCCACATCGCCGCCGCGTCATTCCCGCGTCGACATCACACGCGCGTCGCTAGCCAGTCCCGAGCCGCCACGTGTCGCCGCGTCGCTGGCCCCCTTTTGTTTTTCTTTTAAAATAGGAAGAAATAGCTCCAATCTTGTAAAATCCATAGTAATTCGAGTTTTAATCCAAAAGTTGCGTATAATATACCGTTGGATTCATATTTTCGAGTAGAACACACATCTACAATAATATTGCTGTTTTGTCACAGCAATCTTGCAGTTGGATTTAAAGTTTAGATTAGAGTATTTTAATTCGAGAAAATTATCCGTAGCTCCGTTTTAGTTGCGTTGGGTTTGTTTCGACAAAACATTCTGTAGAAACTTGTCTTATCATGCTTAGGGTGTCCAGATCTGTTTCCCGGAGAACTTTAAATCCAACCAGGCAGAAACCAGCCCATCCCCTAGTCCCTAGCAGCAGTGGAACGCCGACCCGACGCCATGCCCGCCGGCCAACCTTGCCAACACCACAGCAGAGCGCCAGCCCCTCTCCGCCGCTCCAGGAAGCAAGGCATGACATCACCGCCATCCACGTTCCACCCCACGACGACAGATAGTCACTAGACCACCCCAGAGCAGCGCTGCACAATCCTCTATGTGCCTGCCAGAGCACGCCAGAGTGCCATCACCGCCAGCATGTCACACACCGCGCCTCGACACCACACTGTGTGCGCCGCTCCACCTTGACCACCTTACCCCGCCAGACATGGTCGTACCCCGCCGCGCGACCCACACTCGCCGGGAACCGCGTCGAGCACCGCCCCTGTCTTCGAGAGCACGCGATGCTCTCGATCGTTAGCCACCTCCCCTAGCATCGCCATAAAGCCATAGAGGACCGCAGGCAGGCAAGCCACCATCCGCCGTCGCCCCCTCGGTCCCCTCCTCGAGCCTATATAAGGAGGCCTTCCCCAACCTCAGTCACCACACCATTCAACTCCCCTCTTAACACCAGTCCTTTCCCACCTCTCGCCGACGCAGCTCGAGCAGCCAACTACCCGAATTTCACCGGAGGAAGCCGCAGTAGAGGAGGAGACGTTGCCGTTGATTTCGTCCACCCCAGCCTCTGCCGCGACTTCGTCTGAGCCTGCCGTCGTCTCCTTGTTCGTTTACCAGCCTCGCCGCACTCGCTGGATCCTTGGTATGCCCCCACTGCACGCCCGCCGCGTAGCTAGGTTTCCGTCTTGCCAGCGACATGTTCGTCGTCGACGACGACCTTGAGCCGTTGATCTAGTTATAATCATGCGGTCCATATCGCCTCGTACCACTTCACGTGAGATGTACTGCTGACATGTGGACCCCTCCTGTCAGCTGTTCTCTGTGCCGCGGAGTGAATCTGGGCCGGCCCAATTAGTTTTCCGTGCTGGCCCTGTGATTCAAATTAGGATTTTTCTTTTTAGACTTAAACTAGAATATGTCCCTTAGTTTGAAAATCAATCAGAGAGTTTTACAAATCCAAATTAGATGATTCCAATTTTGTTCGAAAGGTAATGAAAATCTCTATCCAAGCCCATTGGACTTAAATCATTTAGAGTTACAGATCTCTCCTAGTAAAAATAACAAGATAGAAGATATTACACATTCAAACATTTTTCTAAAATCAACCGTAATAGCTTTTGAGTTGATCCAACCCTCAAAAATCACATTTAACCATACCTATCTGAATATGTAATCATATTAAGGTTTGCATGCAGTGACTTTGGACTAGTACCAAAATAATGCTATATAGGCATTTCCAGTCACTTTAAATCATTAAATATTAATCATAAACTTATTAAAATGTGATCCAACATTTAAATCACATTCCCATATATTAGAATATGTGGTGATGACATGTGTCCACATGATCCCATATTTTAATTGGAGAATATTAAATCTTAGTTAATTTCAATGAGTAGAAATTAGTTTTCTCAAATAAAATAAATGAAACTAGTTCATTAAACCTTGTGATGTTTGTGATGATACTAGATCCTCAAATGTGTGCCTTAGTGTGCTAAATAGACTAGTTAAGTATTGTTTGGTGATTGTGAATCCCGTATGTATTTATAGACGATAGTACCGACCAAGCTTACGAGGAGGAGGAGTTCTACCAAGAACAGGAGGAAGAGAATTTCAACCACTTAACCAACTAAGGCAAGCCATCATTAACAATGCAAGCTAACACTTGCAAGTGTCTTAGCTATGCTAGCTAAACCTTGCAATCTAGATAACCTAAGCAAGATGCAATAGGCATTCTTGGTTATACATTTTGACTATTACCTACTCCAATTTTTATTTACAAGCTTTACTTTCTTTACTTTACCAAAGTTCTTTACTTTGTTTATAGATATCATAAAGAGTAAAAAACTTGGCCTATGTAGATATATTTAGATGTCATTCTATGGCATGAGAGCATCCCACATTAGTGATGTAGCATCCCATCTATCTAACATATGTAATGGTACATGGTCTAGTAATATAATTGCTACTTCCTACAGATAATTGTTGCATCATAATTATATCATGCTCATGTCATCATGCCACCTTGCATTTGAGAATCATATAAAACCCTTTTCATTTGGTTCTTATCTCATATGCATTAGTAATTGTATTTGGCTCTTGATATATTGTATTTGGTTCTTAATAAATGCGTGATGCCCAAGTTGAGTTGGGGGCATATCTTTTATTCAACTCCACCACCTTTTCCTTATCACCACCTTATAATTCCACCATCCTAATTATCCATGAGCTTTTACATTTTTCCTTTGGCTTTTAAATCTAGCTCATGTGGGTTGGGATGATCCACTTCTATCTCCACATGCTCTCACACTAACATCATGTTGTTTCCACATTATTGATATGTGGAGCCACCTTTGCATGCAATATGAGTGGTACCCCTTTCTAGCTTCCATATGGAGTCTTTTGGAGTAGTTGCTCATGTTGGAATATTGTTGAGGATATTAAACACCTAGTGGAACATACACACTAGCATGTCCCATTTATATTCAAATATGACCATCTCCATCTACTCCCCATGGCACATCCTTTTCAATTCATTTTAGCTTGGCTTTAGCTCCATATTTTGGAATGCATGTGAATAAATGACATGAGACCTTATTATTGTTTTAACAAAATGATCATGGTATTATTTAATTATGCATGGGCCATGCAAGTCACAACCATCTTGTGCTCCTTTGGTTTCCTTTGTTTTGCTTGAATCTTTTCTTTTGTGAGATCCCCTTTTCTCTCTACCCTCATCATCTTGGACCTAGTTCCTTGCATTATGCATCATACCTCACTCCTCATCTCCATCTCCTCCATACCCCCATGCAATTGACCATGAACAAAAACCCTACACCCTAATCTCTCATGCCACACCTACACATGCATGTGTGCCCACATGTGAGTCTCTCTCTGTCTCTCTTTCTCTCTCTCTCTAATTAACCCCAAACCCAAACCCTAACCTACCCCTTTTACCTCCTAGCTAGCTCCATGCCGAGCCTCCCCTTCCTTCCTAACCTGGCCACCACCACCTGGCTACACCCCCCAAGCCGAGCCATGCCCCTTCACCCTAAACCGAGCCCAACCCTAGCTCCATGCCACCCCATGCCGTCTACCCCTCCTCTCTCAATTTTGCTCTCTCTCTGTCACAAAGCCCCACCCGAGCCAGACCACCCCTTTCCGCTCACTGGCCCAGCTGCAGCCCCTCGCCCTGCCGCGCCGTGCCTAGCACGTGAGGAGGAGAGCAGGGAAAAGGTAGCCGAAGCCACCCTTTTCTCCACCAAGCCCACGACACCCGTCCCTCTGTCCCTATCTATCCCTCCCCTGCCGCGTGACTTCCCCAGATCTACCAGGGCACTTCCATCCCCCTCTTCTTCCCCCACCTACCGCCACCCTCTCCCTTCCATCTCCGGCGACCGCCATCGGCGTCGTTCTCCACCGCAGCAGCGAGAAGGCGGGCGTGGTGCCTGGGCCGTCGAGGAAGACCATAGACCACCCCTGCATCGCTCCTGTACACGGCACCGAAGAGGAGAAGGCCACCCCCGCTACACGATAACATCGCCCGAGACAAAACCCTAGCTCGCCAGCGTCTGCTACGTCGCCGATCCGTCGCTCCTCGGCCCGTTCCACCACCACCATCAGCCTCGCGGTGAGCCACTCTACCCCCCGGAAAACCTCTCGGCCCTCTTCGTTTTATGTACTCGCCGGACCTTTCATCGAGCGGCCATTTAACTAGTCTATTTAGCACACTAAGGCACACATTTGAGGATCTAGTATCATCACAAACATCACAAGGTTTAATGAACTAGTTTCATTTATTTTATTTGAGAAAACTAATTTCTACTCATTGAAATTAACTAAGATTTAATATTCTCCAATTAAAATATGGGATCATGTGGACACATGTCATCACCACATATTCTAATATATGGGAATGTGATTTAAATGTTGGATCACATTTTAATAAGTTTATGATTAATATTTAATGATTTAAAGTGACTAGAAATGCCTATATAGCATTATTTTGGTACTAGTCCAAAGTCATTGCATGCAAACCTTAATATGATTACATATTCAGATAGGTATGGTTAAATGTGATTTTTGAGGGTTGGATCAACTCAAAAGCTATTACGGTTAATTTTAGAAAAATGTTTGAATGTGTAATATCTTCTATCTTGTTATTTTTACTAGGAGAGATCTATAACTCTAAATGATTTAAGTCCAATGGGCTTGGATAGAGATTTTCATTACCTTTCCAACAAAATTGGAATCATCTAATTTGGATTTGTAAAACTCTCTGATTGATTATCAAACTAAGGGACATATTCTAGTTTAAGTCTAAAAAGAAAAATCCTAATTTGAATCACAGGGCCAGCACGGGAAACTAATTGGGCCGGCCCAGATTCACTCCACGGCGCAGAGAACAGCTGACAGGAGGGGTCCACATGTCAGCAGTACATCTCACGTGAAGCGGTACGAGGCGATATGGACCGCATGATTATAACTAGATCAACGGCTCAAGGTCGTCGTCGACGACGAACATGTCGCCGGCAAGACGGAAACCTAGCTACGCGGCGGGCGTGCAGTGGGGGCATACCAAGGATCCAGCGAGTGCGGCGAGGCTGGTAAACGAACAAGGAGACGACGGCAGGCTCAGACGAAGTCGCGGCAGAGGCTGGGGTGGACGAAATCAACGGCAACGTCTCCTCCTCTACTGCGGCTTCCTCCGGTGAAATTCCGGTAGTTGGCTGCTCGAGCTGCGCCGGCGAGAGGTGGGGAAGGACTGGTGTTAAGAGGGGAGTTGAATGGTGTTGTGACTGAGGCTGGGGAAGGCCTCCTTATATAGGCTCGAGGAGGGGACCGAGGGGGCGACGGCGGATGGTGGCTTGCCTGCCTGCGGTCCTCTATGGCTTTATGGCGATGCTAGGGGAGGTGGCTAACGATCGAGAGCATCGCGTGCTCTCAGAGACAGGGGCAGTGCTCGACGCGGTTCCCGGCGAGTGTGGGTCGCGCGGCGGGGTACGACCATGTCTGGCGGGGTAAGGTGGTCAAGGCGGAGCGGCGCACACAGTGTAATGTCGAGGCGCGGTGTTTGACATGCTGGCGGTGATGGCACTCTGGCGTGCTCTGGCAGGCACATAGAGGATAGTGCAACGCTGCTCTGGGGTGGTCTAGTGACTATTTGTCGTCGTGGGGTGGAACGTGGACGGCGGTGATGTCATGCCTTGCTTCCTGGAGCGCCGGAGAGGGGCTGGCGCTCTGCTGTGGTGTTGGCAAGGTTGGCCGGCGGGCATGGCGTCGGGTCGGCGTTCCACTACTGCTAGGGACTAGGGGATGGGCTGGTTTCTGCCTGGTTGGATTTAAAGTTCTCCGGGAGAACTTTAAATCCAACTGCCAGAACGGGTCTGCGTTCCACTACTGCTAGGAATTCGGATCCGTTTCCCGGAGTTAAGCTCTGATCAGTACTTTCGGACATCTGGAAATCGGGATTGTGTTCGACTTCCATGTCATCCTTTGCTTTGGGAGAGTGTTCCTCGGATCCTTCATCCATGGCTTCTCCTTCCTCTGCAGCTTTGGAGTTATACTCCTCTTCATATTCCGCGGAGAACTTTCAGAAATCCGCTGACGTCATCGATTCATCCGAGGATGCGGGTACATCGGCGTTTGTTCCAATTGCCTCCAGCATAGAGTCGGTGTTCTCTCCAGCATCGGCAGAGCCGGATCCGAATTCCACATATCCGACGAAGTGCGACGCGTGCTTCCTGAGGTACCTGCGGCTCTCGCGATCAGCTTTGTCGAAACTTTTGATGGTCTCGAGAATTGCATCTGCGCTTGCGTCTTACATTATCATACGTCGCAGTTTGTACCTTAGGAAAGGCATGTCTGTCCCAGCATCATCAGAGCAGGAATCAGTGTCGTTGATAAGCTCCTCCTGGATTTCGACTTCTGTAGGTGGGTCGATCTGGGATCAGGCCTCCCCAAGGGGATCCACTCCAGATTTGACTTGAACCGCTAGGTCATCATCAGGCTTGGATTTCTCCACTATCTCCGCAACTGGTGCGGGCTGGGTAGGATTAGGGTTTTCTGAGATCCGAAACTCTACCGCCTCCGTGGACAAAGGGGATCCAGAAGATTCCTCTGCCTCTATCATCACCACTGGGGTGGGTGTGACAGGTTCAGGAAAACCGATGTAAACATCGATCTCGCCAAAAGACATGATGGTGTAGGTAGTCATAGCCTCCCTAGCCGGAATCTAGGTCTCATCGAGATTCATGAGAGGGACGTCGCTAGCGTAGAGGATGCGACCGACGGCGATGGTCTCGCTGATTCCGATTCTTGCAGATTCCGCTTGGAACGCAGATCCGAAGCTCACTTCCCCCACGGTGGGCGCCAACTATCATCAGATTGATGACAAGCACGCCATGAGGGGGCCCTCTAAGCGTGCGGAAGAGATGGGTGTGAGACGTACGGTGTTCCAGGACGGTGAGCACACAAGTTTACCTAGGTTCGAATCCGCTGGCTTTGGACGGATCTTACTCCTGCTAGCAATCCAGTAATATGGCAGAGCCGGAATATTGGTTACAAGGGTTTCGCATGTGCGAGTTGAGATTGTAGACTATTGAGGTGTTGCCCTAAAGGCTCTCCATAGGACGGCTTATATATATAGCCAGCCTAGGGTTTACAAGAGAGATCTATCCGGCTATGACTAAGAGTCGGTTACAGAGTACATCTTGAACTACAAGTAATACTATGGGTCTAAGTCGGTAAGTCTTCTAGGCCTTCCCGTAGACGGATTGAACTCCGTCTTTTATCCCTGACTGGGCCGCCCATGAAGCATATCTCTAACACAAAGTGGGCCACCCTGGTCAGTGAGGAACTGTAAGGATACCCGGAAAGTATATCCCCAAAAGGCGGACTCGGTTCCACAAAAGGCGGACTCACCAACGGTTGTGCTGACAAGAATGTCTGTCAGTGACGTGACTTGACCTTGACTGATGTCAGGATACGTCAGAGACTAAGTTCCGTGCTGGGGATATACTTTCCGGGTATCCTCACAGTTCCTCACTGACCAGGGTGGCCCACTTTGGGTTAGATCTTTGCTTCACGGGTGGCCAAGTTAGGGAGAAAAGACGGAGTCCAATCCGGCTACGGGAAGGCCTAGAAGACTTACCGACTTAGGGCCATAGTGTTGCTTGTAGTTCAAGATGTACTCTGTAACCAACTCTTAGTCGTAGCCAGACTAATCTCTCCTTTAAACCCTAGGCCGGATATCTATATAAGCCATACTAGGGAGAGCCTTTAGGGCACCTACCCTCATAGTCTACAATCTCAACTTGCATAGGCAAACCCTTGTAACCCATATTCCGGCTCTGCCGTATTACTGGATTGCTAGCAGGAGTAGGATCCGTCCAAAGCCGGTGTATTCGAACCTGGGTAAACTTGTGTGCTCATCGTCCTGGAACATTGTACGTCTCACACCCCTCTCTTCTGCACGTGTCGAGGACCCCCTCATGGCGTACTTGTCATCAATCCGACGACAGTTGGCGCCCACCGTGGGGCAAGTGAGCTTCGGATCTGCGTTCCGAGCGGAATCTGCAAGAATTGGAATCGGCGAAACCATCGACGTCGGTCGTATCCTCTACACCAACGACGTCCCTCTCATCGTTCTCGACGAGACCTGGATTCCGGCTAGGGAGGCTGTGACTACCTACACCATCATGTATTTTGGCGAGATTGATGTTTACATCAGCTTTGCTGAACCTATCCCACCCACCCCAGCGGTGATGATAGAGGCAGAAGAATCTTCTGGGTCCCCTTTGTCCGCAGAGGCGGCAGAGTTCCGGATCTCTGAAAACCCTAATCCCACCCAGCCCGCACAACTTGTGGAGATAGTGGGGAAATCCGAGCCTGAAGCAGACCTAGCAGTCCAGATCGATTCTGGAGTGGATCTCCTTGGAGAGACCCAATCCCAGATCGACCCAACCGCCGAAGTCGAAATCCAGGAGGAGCATAACAATGACACTGATTCCGGCTCTGACGACGCCGAGACAGACATGCCTTTCCTAAGGTCCACACTCCGACGTATGATAATGCAAAACTCAAGCGCAGATGCAATTCTTGAAGCCATCAGGAGTTTCGACGAAGCCGATCGCGAGAGCCGCAGATACCTTAGGAAGCATGAGTCGCACTTCGTCGGGTATGTTGGATCCAGATCCGGCTCTGTCAATGCTGGAAACAACACCGACTCAGTGTTGGAGGCAATTGGAACAAACGCCGACGTACCAGCATCCTCGGATGAATCGATGATGTTAGGAGATTTCCAAAAGTTCTCCATGGAAAATGAAGAGGAGTATAACTCCAAGGCTGCAGAAGAAGGAGAAGCCATGGATGAAGGATCCGGGGAACACTCTCCCAAAGCGCAGGATGATATGGAAGTCGGAGATAATCCCGAAGTTCAGATGTCCGAAAGTACCGATTAGAGCTTGACTCCGGTTAACGAACCCAAAGCCGTCTTTGCTACCGGTGCTGCCAAGAAGGCAAAGAAGAAGAACAAGAAGAAGAAGACCCCGACAAAAGTTCCTTTAGCAGAGGGGGTGATTGCCGAGGAATACGAGGAAGACTCGGATGGAGCACTCATCCCAGACGAGCCCAAAAAAGAACAACCGGTGGATGGACACGTGATCACTAAAAGTGCGTGTAAATTCATCGATGCTGCATTAACCACACCTATCCCTACAGCTACAGAACTTACTGCTGAAGAGCTGGATGAAAGGGCCCAGACCCTAGAAGCACGTCGTCAGCAACTCCTTGATGAAGCCAAAAACATCGAGGAGGAGAAGAAATGCATGGCAACTGCGGAGAAGTACATCTCTTGGTAGCATCAGAAGACCCGGAAACGTCACACGCGTGACGATCAATTCCCGGAAGTACAAAAGGTTCTCTTTGAGGGAGATCCAGGGATGCCTCGTCTCAAAAACAAAGGAGATCTCATGTATCCAACACCGGTACAGAACACTGCCGCAGCTCGGGATATCCTGTCAAACAATCCAGGCCAAGAATAGGTTCGATTGGGCATCAAGCTACTCACCAAGGGTCTGCAACAACAAATGGCTTCAAAATCCGGAAGCGGAAAACTGGTCTCCAAATCTGACCAATGTCGCACGGACTCAGCCTCGAATGATATAAGGCCCCAGCGTGTTCTGAAACAGCATCACCGTTCCGACCGACGGGAAGACAGCTGCTCCAGAACTAGATCATCAGGACATCACCACAAAACGGCATGCGACTGGCGCAATGTTGCTCCAGCCGCCGAGCAAGACGCAATTGCTACACTGTATCCAAGAAATCCTCCCCGGTGAGAGTCAAATGATCGCAAGGAAGAAGACAAAGAGAAACGTTGGGAGGAGGACCGACAAAGAATGCCACCCCTAGACATGCAAGCTGTCCGGCTGAGCCCCACCATCGTGGGAACGACGGACGAAGGAATGACGGACATCATGCTGAGTCAAGCTGGCAGGGGCTCATCGTAGTGAAGACCCTCCCCAGAACCGGAATAATGACGCTCTGGATGGAGGCCGGCGATTAGCCGGAAATAACCCAGCTGCTCCACCATCTCCACCAAGTAGCCATCACAACGGCTCTCAAGGAGGCCAGGCAGGGCGTCGAGGTGGAGGAGGTGGTGGCAGAAGCCGAAGTCCGGCTCCAAGGCACCATAGCCACAACCGACATTCGAGACGATCTCTATCCCCGAACGATGCAAGGCACAGGATTAATTCCAACATAGAGGCGCGGCGCTATGAAAATGATGATATATATGTGGGCCCAAACTGCTTCGGACCACGCATAAGAGCCACAAGATTCCCGGAAGGATTCGCTATCTCGAGACATATCCAAGCCTACGACGGCATCGCTCGGCCTGATACCTGGCTACAGGATTTTTTCCAAAGCTTGCTACACGCCAAAGGTGGAAACAGCCTGGTCGCAACCCGATATCTCCCACTCAGGTTGTGGAAGACGGCACGATCATGGCTCAATGAACTTCCGGAGAACAGCATCCACAACTGGTATGACATGCAAAGTGCGTTCTTTCAGAATTTCAAAGGCACCTACCGGAGGCCCTGTGCGGTCGGAGACCTATAGCGTTGCACCTAGAAGGCCGGAGAAACTTGTTGGGATTACCTCGGATGATGGATGGACACAAAGAACTCCTGTGAGGGAGTAAACGATCAAACTGCGATTGAAGCTTTCATTGCAGATCTCCCAATTCGTTTAGTATGCCATCGCTTGAAGTGTGATAAGGTTACTGATTGGGGAGAGATGATAGAAACAGCGAACAAGTATGCAGACACTAACGACGACGCGGAAGAACTACTCAATGCCCTAGCTGTGCCACAGTCGACAAAGCAACAAAAGCAACGAGCTCAGAAGCGCAAACATACCTCGGAAGAGAAACCAAACGCGGAAAAGGCAGTGGTTACTGCTACTTTTGGATCTGGAGGACGAGGAGGACGCGGCGGAGGCCGCGGGCGTGGCCGTGGGACTTCGAGAGTTCAAGGTAGAGGATACTAGTAACCAGGCAAAACCTACACCTGGGCCGACATTGCCAATAACCCATGTGTACATCACTTAGTTGCCAATGGGAGCTCGTCCCACACCAACGCAGAGTGTCGTTTCAGTGACGATATCAAAAGAGATGATACCGCTGGCTACAGAGCTAAGCGGAAAAAGGGAAAGAAGGATCCCGAAAAGGATAAAGAGACCAAGGAAGATTCCGACATGGAGGAAGCCGATGCTTCAAATCCCAAGCCGGAAGGGAAGAAAAATTTTCCGACCAAAAAAGACACTAATGTCACCTTCCTCAGATCTCAACCAGAAAAGGTCAAGAAAGCAGTTCTACATGAGCTCAACGCAATAGTTCCGGCTGTCTCCCAATACCTGGATTGCTCGGAAGTGGTAATCACATTTGACCTCATTGATCATCCGCCTAAGCTACATAGGCGAGGAAAATGCGCCTTAATCGTCAACCCACTTATTGACGGTTATGGTTTCTCCAAGACTCTCATGGACGGCGGCAGCAGTATCAATATTCTATATGTTGAAACGCTACGCCAGATGAAGATCTCGGAGACCCAGCTGAGTCACAGCTCTGTGATTTTTCACGGAGGTGTCCCAGGAAGACAAGCTAATTTCCTAGGAGAAATCACTTTGGATGTTACCTTTGGAACTCCAAAGAATTATCGGACGGAAGCACTTTCCTTCGAAGTGGTGCCGTTCAAGGGTGCGTACCACGCTATATTCGGACGTCCGGCTTACTGGGCCTTTATGGCTCGTCCGTGTTAGATTTACAATATGATGAAAATTCCAGGTCCCAACGGCGTAATCACCATCAGGGGAGACCCGAAGAAAGCGCGAGAGTGCGAGGATGGAAAAGCCGCCTTTGCAGAAGCCGTGTTGCACGCCCAGGAGTACCACGAGATCAAGAAGAGCATAGATCCATCCGAGATGCCCGCAACGAAGAAGGAGGTAACAAAGACGAATCCGGAGTTCAAGGCATCAGAATATACAAAGATGACGCCATTGAAGGATGATGACCCCTCCAAGGTGACCCAGATAGGCGTAGGCCTAGATAGCGCATCGGAAAACACGCTCGTCATGTTCCTCAAGGCAAATCAAGACATCTTCGCATGCCAGCCATCTGACATGACCGGAGTACCTAGGGAACTTGCCGAGCACTCTTTAAATGTAAACCCGAACGCTAAACCCGTCAAATAGTCCTTACGACGTTTCGGCGATGAAAAGTGTAAGGCGATAGCTAAGGAACTAGCACGGCTTGAGTTAGCCGGATTCATAGAAGAGGTCATCCACACTGAGTGGTCAACCAATCCTGTAATGGTCCCTAAAAAGGACACCACTAATTTAAGGATGTGTGTTGATTATAATGCCTTGAATAAGGCTTGTCCAAACGATCCATTCGCTCTGCCTAGGATTGATCATGTTATCAATTATACGGCAGGCTCGGAACTCCTCTGTTTTCTCGACGCATATTCTGGTTATCACCAAATTCGGATGAAGGAGTCTGACAATGTCAAAACTTCATTCATAACCCCCTTTGGAACCTTCTGTTTTGTTACGATGCCCTTTGGGCTGAAGAACGCAGGAGCTACATACCAGTGCATGATGCAGCGTTCCCTCCATGACCAACTCGTACGCAATGTACATGCATACGTGGATGATATTGCGGTGATGTCCAAAAAGAAGGAAACCCTGATTTCCGACTTGGAGGAAACGTTCACCAATCTATGAAAACACAACATAATTCTTAATCCGAAGAAATGCTTCTTTGAATTACCAGCCGGAAAATTGTTAGGTTTCATCCTGTCTCAAAGAGGCATAAAGGTGAACCGGGACAAAATCAAGGCTATACTCAATATTTCTAGGCCAACTCGCCTGGAGGACGTACAAAGACTAACTGGTTGCATTGTTGCAGTAAGTCGGTTTGTAAGCCGGCTTGGTGAAAGAGCCGCACCATTATACAAACTCATGAAAAAGACAGAGGATTTTGTGTGGACCGACGAAGCTGTAGCTGTGTTACAAGACCTGAAGAAAGTACTCTCATCTGCCCCTATCCTTGCCGCACCGGAACCTTAGGAACCGATGTTCCTTTATCTTGCTGCGACAAACAAAGTCGTTAGTATTGTCATGGTGGTGGAGAGACTAGAAGAAAATTAGGAACACTTGGTGCAGTGTCCGACTTACTTTGTCAGTGAGGTCTTGATAGAATCAAAACAGCGGTATCCGCACTATCAGAAGCTGGCATATGGTGTCTTCTTGGCATCTCGTAACCTACGACTCTATTTGTAGGAGCATCCAATTACCGTGGTGAGCACTTCTCCCATGAGAGATATAATCAACAACAGTGACGCCACAGGACGCATCGCCAAATGGGGAATAGAGTTTTCTGAAGGAAATACGCCCTAGAGGCAATCATAGAGATGATTGTATTTCATATGTATCCATGAGTTATTACAATGTTCCTTGAATATCCATATATTAGGCAACTTGTATTGATTGGCAATTATGTGAATTATTTGTGAAACTCTTTACTTGTATGGTTATCTAATAGTTATCCCTAGTCGGAGTTCATGTGAGGACACACGCGAATATTAGACTAGCACATCGATTGGTTGATGACTATGTTTCGAAAGTCATATACATGGAGATGTCAAACCAATGATGTGGACACATGTTATGAACATGGGGTTGGACTGACCCAAAATGAGACTAGCAATAATACTTGCAGCTCTCTCTACACATCGTGTACATTTTGTCCTTAGACCTGAGATTGTCGTATGTACTTGAGATGTGGATCGACCTACTTTGGGGCTATCAAACACTAGTCCGTAACTGGGTAGTTATAAAGGTAGCTTTCAGGTTTGTCCTGATACATGCTGCAAGGCATCGGTCAATCAAGATGGGATTTGCCCCTCTCTATTTGAGAGAGATATCTCTAGGCCCCTCGAGTGATCGGATCCAGAAATGCATGGCCGTGCTACATATGGTTAAGAGTTAACCTAGTAAATGGATTCCGATTCACAGTATCGAGAAAGAGAGGTCAGCTTGGAGCTAGACCAAATATCGTGAGGCAAAGTGAAAGACATGTACTCTACCTTGTGATGGTTCGTCTGAATGATCTTTATATGCGTTTAGGAGTTGGCACGTCTTGCTAGAGCCCGCTACCAACTATTGATGGAGTAAGTGTACTTGTGTCATGTCTATACGTGTATGAACCTATAGGGTCACACACTTTAGGGGCTGGAAGCCTAATGAGGATTGGATCCGAATTAGATCAGGCTTAGGCTGCTAATGGGCTGCTAATGTAGAAGCCCACCAGGGATGCCTATATAAGAGAGAGTGAGGCGAGCTGAAGAGGGTTGAGCATTCCACCCAGCCGCCACTCCTCTTTTGCCTGTCTTGCATATGCGGACCTAGTAGTCTGTCGTGTGACCTTCCACTCCGGACGTGTGGATACCTCGGAGGTGATGCAGCTGTAGCACTTGGACGAGCCACGCAAAGGGGAGCTGCTCAAGGGACGAGGACGAGGAGGAGACGTAGAACATCTACACTGCCCTGACATGCTTCATCGAGTTCCGCAACTACGCGTGTCGTGGAAATGGCCATGGCAGTCGCTGCCACTGGCAGCGATTGAGTGTTTCGTGAGGAAGAGTTGGCGGCCATCTGCGGTGCGAGATGGGGGCGGATGCACATGGGTTTACCTAGGTTCGGCCCCCCGGAGGGTAAAGACCTACTCCTGCTAGATTAGATTATTGGAGAGCGAGTTATAGGGGTAGCGAGCTCGGCGGCTATGCAACGAGTCGCTTGAGGGGGTGTATGATGGAACGTGCCTGTCTAGGATACCCTAGGGAGGTTTATATATGAGGCACCTCGCTAGGGTTTACAAGCTACCACCAAACAAGATAAGGATTCGGGGGTTTTGACCTAATCCGACTAGGCTTCTGTTACGCTCCTGGGCCTCCAGTCGCCAGGCCTCTCCTTCCGTTGTAGTCCAGTCGCCATCCTCCAGGTGCACTCACAAGCCCTTTGGCCCAATCGGAACGTCCTGCTGGGCTTACCCCCTTTGGCATATCCCCATCAATTGTCCCCGAGGCCATCGTTGATGCAAGCGCAGGTGTCCCTTTGGCGTTCGGAGTGGGAATGTCCGTTTGTGGTACCAAACTTGGTGGGTGAGCGCATCGCGGTACCTGAGTTGCCATCAATGGCGCGGAGGGGCGAGAGTAGATTCGCCAATTGTCCAGAAGGGCCAAATGGGGGTGAATACAAATCTAACGGCCAAACGGTCGTTTGAACCAAACAAAAATGGTTGAACTCAAATACCGCTGTTAGGTCAACTCTTCTTGCCCCGCCATGTCAGTATTCCCCGTTATCTTTAGCGGTCGAGGATGAGCTTACCCCTGCGTGGACCAGATCCCTAAGTGGACGAGATCTATTTCTTTGCTCTGCTCTGGTCTTCTCCCTGCTCCCCTCCCCATAACATTTTCTCAGCTTTGGCTGCTCGTCTCAGATCGGAGCTCGCACTTGCTCTAATTTGTGTCTCCGCCATGACCGGTCAACCTCCCACGCCTCTAATCGAAGCTCGCAGCCGTAGCCATTGCATCGTCTGCCGTATTGGAGCTTCGCGTCCCTAGACTAATATCTCGCCTCTGGCTAGTCCTTCTCGCACGGAGGAGCGCGTCCCGTCGAGCGATCCAGGCCGGAGACCGGCCTCGGGAAGTTGTGTGCTGTCGCGCACCCCAGGCATGGTAGCCCTGGCACAGCAGTTCGACGACCACACTCTCATGGCCACCGTGCTGGGCATTCGTCCCGCCGTGTCGCCGGCAGAGTTTCTGTCGGCTTTCAGGTCTCGTTTTGGGATGAGACGAAATGAGGTTAACATTGAGGTATGCGCGCCGCCATTCGATTTTTTCGTCCGGTTCGAGCACAGCTCAGACACAGAGCGCGTTCTGCATTCTCCCCGTTCTTTCGAGTGCTGCGGGAAGAAAATGAGCTTCATGCGTTGGCATCGTGCCTGTGGGTGGGACGATCGCTTGGGGCAGCTTCGTTTCTTCTCCAAACTCGACTTTGCCGGCCTCCCATTGGATGCTTGGGAGCCGGAGGCCCTCAAGCAGGTCGTCAGTAGCCTTGGTGGCGAGCTGGTGGAAATCGTGCCACCGAGCGATAGATGGGTCATCGAGGTAAAGGCGTGGCTGAAAGATCCAGATGTCGTCCCTAAGATGTACGAGGTGCAGATTCCAAGCAGGGAGGGCGACAGCTTTGCTGGAAGCACCCGGTCATCATCCACCTGGAGGAGGTTCTAGACTCGGTACATGGCATTCAGGGCCCCGAAGAGGCTGCCAGAAAGCACCCTCGTCGCCTGCAGTGTTGGCCTGGAAGGATCGATGGCACAGGACCGCCACCGTTTCGCGACGGGGCACACAGTTTTGGTGGGGGGACCGGGCTTGGACAAGATGGTGGTTCTGATTTCCCTCGAGTGAAGACAGAGCTCTAGTGAATTGCGGTGGTATGTGTGGCTAATGAATTTGTAGTATGGAGAGCGTAGCAGGAAGTTAGCATCGACTAAAAATGTGTAATAGTTTGAAGTAGTACGTGTGTGTAATAGTTTGAATCGATGTAGTACGTGTGTGTACTAGTTTGAAGTAGTATGTGTGTGTAATAGTTTGAATCGATGTAGTATGTGTGGGTAATGAATTTGATGTAGTTTGTGTGCGTGTAATAGTTTGAATCGATGTAGTTGAACACCGTGCTTTATAATTTCTATGAATAACCAAGGACAAACTCATGACAAGAGGGTGGTCTGGCAATGAGCAATGTCAATTCTGTGGATGCCAGGAAAATATACTCCATCTCCTCTTCAAGTACTCCCTCCGTTTCAAAATATAAGATGTTTTAGCTTTGTGAATGGAGCGTATCTAGACATCTTTTAGTGGTGGTGCTTTCTAAACCTAGATGAACCTACATACTAAAAGGGGACTAGATACACTTCATTCACAAAGCTAAAACATTTTATATTTTGAAACGGAGGGAGTACAAGGTAGCTACATTTGTAACACGTTGAACTGCAGGACCATTTTGCAGGTAACACAAGACAAAGGAAAAAATGGTTTACAGCATAGACAGCAGACGCAAAATCTATAGTCTGGGATAAAAGATGCCAGTTAACTAGATTAAAGAACGACTAGTAATTGAAGGAAATAGGTACTTGATAGTATTTTCTTACAATAGTAGTACTTCCATACAAAAGGGTCTTATACTTGCACAAAAGTGGGCTAAACTTCCTACTAGTTTATAGAACAATTCGTTAGCATTTCATCCACAAAAGCCATTCTTCAGTCTGAACTTAACTATTCTACATTGAAGAAACTACAGATCTCCACCAGAAAAGTTGGCTGGCCAATTGCCTTGAGAGGACATAAGTTCTTTGATCATTTAACCCAGACTGATCTATTGCCTTCCCGCCAAACTACAAGAAATCTGCATCATTCATGCACGAGCGATTTGCGTGCGCTAGTCCCGGTTCAGTTGGACCATCCGCACCGCCACAACGATTTCTTCGAAACTGAAATTCGACATCTCCTTGTCGGGATCGTAGGTCCGTGTGAACTCGAACCTGAATTCCGGGGCTGAGCTAATGCCCGCCGCCGGCTCCTGCTGTCGAACAATCCAGCATACTGAGTGTAGAAGCTTGGTCGCCGCCACGGTACGGGCTTCGACGGTGCGTAGGATGGAGTATCTTTGCCGCAGACGGCGTGCTCCCAGCCTACCCCACTGAGGTAAGGTAGTTCACGCCGAAGCGTGGACGCGAGAGTTCCTATACCTTGGCGCTGCCCTGTTCGAGGGTGTGTACCCTCTGCGGCGGCATGCTCTCATGAACGATTTGATACGTACCTTGTTCCCATTGGCTAGAGCATGCCGTGATGCTGCCGCGCGATTTCTCTACATCACTCTCTTGGCCTTGCTAGCCGCATCTGGCGCCAACGACGGCGCAGTTGCCGCCGCGGCCAATTCGACACATTCGGGGAAATCATCCGCCTGGTAGGGCAATGGGAGACCGGCCTTGAAGTAGAGCTTCATGGCCTGCCTTAGAGGGGCTAAATACCCCAGTTTCGGCGGTTGTCGCAGCGGCGGCTTAGGCGGGGCCATGTTACCCTAGTTGGTGCAGCGCGGAGGAGCTGCGCAAGGTGAACTATGGTTAGTAGGAGAAGGGGAGTGAAAGACTGATAGTAGGTTTGGACTATGGGCACGCGTGAAAATAACAATTTCCCATTTCCTTAGAGGGTAATAATTTGACACTCGTTGCATTAACAGCTCAATCTTTATTTCCCTTTTCAGCATAAGAGTGCGAACGTATTAAAAAGATCGGTCGTGGCTATCCACCTCATTGGGCAATGTACCAGGACAGGTAGGAGACGGGACCAGGTTTCATTTTAGAAATGTTGACGACTATGCCGTTATGTTTATACGATATTATTTATATGCCACCATGTACCATCGACTGTAGCAACACCATCAGAAACAGGGAATAACGAGGTGGCGTGTTTTATTTTTTAAAGGGCATCAGAAACAGGGGATGCCGACATGGCATGTTTTCTAACTGGCGGGCCCGCCCCCTCCACCTTCGAAGGCGCGCATCCCAGGTTGGAGGGGTGGTGCCGCCCACCAACACATTATTGTGCAATTTTCCATGTGTTACCTAAATTCCGGCGCTGAGCTGATGCCCGTGTAGAACACAGAGAATTCTGAAAGAAGCTACTAAAAATAAATACTTTGAATTCTGGAAGTACTAAATTTAAAAACATTACAATTTTGTCTGAAAGGTAATACTCATTCTGATCATCGAAATAATATAAATACAGTACAAATTTCTACTTCGAAAAATAGACCTGAAAATGCTAGCAACTAACCTAGGATGAATATATGATTCATTCTCCCCTATATATTTCATCGTCGGCGGCTCCCGCGTGCTGCCACACATGTTCAGAGAACTCTCTCTATATGTAGTGTGCTGCCAGTATCTCGTACAGAGGGTAAGGCCTCGGTGTATGTTCCGGACTTAAGCCATACATTACCATTGTTGGTTCCTCTTCCCAGGCTTGAACCTCATGATCGTATAGTCTGATAAAATTCCTGTAGTATATGCAACCGGGTATGACTATGGGGTGTAACCTGGTGTCAATGGAGATAGACCGATTGTGACCAATGAAGAGGGCACGACTTCCAATGTCACCGACGGCCTCGAGAGAGCGGTTCTCCGTGTCCACCCGGTACAACACCGGTTGCCCTTTGGCGAAATCCCCGTTCAACACAAGAAGCAGATCACCATCTGACTCCACAAGGTAAAATTTGTAGGTTCCGCGTACTTGTTCAAAGACTGGGGCCGAAATTATTTTGGCCATCATGACAGTGCTCGCGCGCTGCTCTAACTGGATGTTGGTCGACAAGATGTCTCCATTCTCAAGTAATGCATATACTTCCCCTCGGAATGTCGTCATGCAGACCAGAAGCGTATCAGGAGATGGCGAATACAATCCTTCTCCAAATGATCCATTGATTTTCCCCATTGGGGTGCTCTCATCGGCCCACGCAATATGATCTGGATAATCAGTGCAAACGAACACCATCATCGGGGACTTTGTCACGACGAGAGATTGCAGAAGATCAGATGGTATGTGTGCTTGAAACTCAGTGTTAGACTTGAGAGTGATTGGGTTTAGAAGCCGAATATGGTACGGCTCCACCCTCTGAGCAAGCAAAATGACGCCACGAGAAACACCGACGAAGTAGAATCTTTTGGAAGAAGAGAGCATCAGTTAGCACTAAGATGTTTACAATGGAAAATACCAATAAATATCGGATGTGAATGTGAACCTGCGATGGACGTCCATTAGATTTGTCCTGAAGCAACGAGCAGTGGCGAGGTTGAGGAAGGTGAAGTCACCAACGTCAGGAAGTGTGTTATCTATCATGATCCAGTTGTTGAGATGGAATTCGGGCACCTTTAAAGTGCGGCGCCAATCAGTGCAGACTTCCCGACAAGCAGCATAGGTGTCGATGTACTCCTCTTTCTCCAGCAAATAGTCGGCGATCTTGCGAAGTGGGTCAGCCGGGAGATCGGCCCAGTTCCTCTTCATCCGGCTACTGGCCATGGCTTACGTGCAGGAATGTTTTGATCGAGGAAGAAACAAGAACTACCACTACGCGGAGAAGAAGAAGAGGATAACAGACGAGGGAGGCGAAGCAGAACTACCACTTCGAGGAGACGATGAGACGGGAGAGAAGAAGCGGAACTGCCACTTCGAGGAGACGATGAGACGGGGGAGAAGAAGCGGAACTACCAATTCAAGTTTGGATCAACGGGCTTTTTTCCGGAACTAGCGCGTGGACCAGCCATGCACTGCAGGCAAGTCTTGATCAAACAGACTAACATGTGGGACCTGCTAAAAATTCCGTGAAGTGCTCTCCGTGTATAGTGCGCTGACAGGTGGCATATTTTCTGACAGGAGGGCCCGCCTCCTCCACCTACGACGGCGCGCATCCCAGGTTCGAGGGCTGGTGCCACCCACCAACACATTATTGTGCAATTTTCCATGCATTGTCGCAACCAGCTCCGCTCCGCTCCTCTCCTCTGCTCCTGCCGCCGCCACTCCGCTCAGTCGTGCACCGCTCTCGTCGTCCCCTTGGGCTGTTGTCCTCTCGCCCTCCCCTCCCTGCCATCCCCTCACGTCCCCTCCCCTCCCCTCCCTGCCATGTCTCCTTGCCGCCGCCCACCGCCCAGGCGCGTCTGGAAACGAAAACCGAGACCGTTAGGTTAGGGGCCCAATGACGCTGGTGATCCGGATCCCGCTCGGAGATGGATCCTGCAAGGCTTGAGAGCACGGATATGGGTCCTGTGCGGCTGGACAACACGGAATCTCCTTCAATTCTGGAGAGCACAGAGGACAACGAAACGGGGGTAGAGGTAGCGGGGTGCAGAGCTTTGGAGGTATGGAGCCCGGAGAAGGTGCTGTGCGTCCACATTGAAAGGTAAGAACTATGATTCCTTATCTGCATACCCCAATTAGCGTTTATAGTCCCGTGGTGATGCCGAGGATATGGGTTGGTAACCGCAGGACGTCTGTACAGCTTGTCCTTGAGCATGATGCTTTGTCAAGCGAGCATGAAGGCACTGAAACGTGTGGCGGTGCGGATGATGATGAGAAAGCATATGCAGACATGGCTGCTGACCCTGATAGGATGGAGAGTAGGGAATATTTGGTTGATTCGAACTTTGAGCCTAACTATGGGACTGATGAGGAAGAGGAATGTGAAGATGTGGAAATGGGATGTAGATACGACGACGAAGATGTGGACAGGCCAGTGATAGACTTTGACAGGGACAATCCTACAATTGATGAGGGGACAGTCTTTGATAATGTGGAGGACTGCAGATATGCAGTTGCAACCTATGCAATCAGAGTTGGGTTCGAATTTATCATTGAAAAGAGCGACCAAAAGAGATTTAGGGTGCACTGTAGGGAAAGTAATGTGTGTAAATGGAGATTACATGCATCTCCAATGCGGCGTGGACACCCATTTCAGGTTGCAATAGCTACATTTAGTTTCAGTCTTTCTCATATTTATTCTGCTGATAACTAGCTCTGAATTATTTGGATTCTTATCGAATGCAGATCAAAGTAAACACTAAGGAACACAACTGCCCTAATACTTCTTTAAGTGGTAAAATTAGACCGGCGACTACCAAGTGGATTGCTGCTACTGTACCTGACTGGGTGAGGCAGGATCATAACATTGGACCAGCTGAACTTAGAGCAAAGATTAGCAAAAAGTTTAACGTTCTGATTCCTTATCACAAAGTCTTTGATGGGAAGGAGATGGCTCTAGACTTCATTCAAGGCAAGTGGAATGACAGTTTGCATATGTTGTATAGTTTCAAAGCTCAGGTAGAGAAAACATCACCTGGTAGTGTTGTTGACATCGATTACGAGGTTGTGAAAGGGAGAGAAAAGGTCTAGAGGGGGGCCTAGTATAAGTAGGCAGATAAGATATGGTTCAGGAGATGTTTTGTCTACCTGAAGGCATGCTGGAAGGGGTTCCTAGACGGCTGCAGGCCATACTTGGCAATAGGCGCAACTTCTTTAATAGGAAAGTTCAGGGGACATGTTGCTTCTTCTTGTGCTTTGGACACGCATAATTGGCTTCTACCCATAGCTTATGCTGTTCTTGGGGGTGAATCAAATGAAAGCTGGACATGGTTCATGCAGAGACTACGGGAAGTAATTGGTCACCCTGAAGGCTTGGTGATACACACCGGTGCATCTGAGGGTCTTGAGAATGCTGTTGATGATGTGTTTCCTAGGGTTGAGCATAGGGAATGCATGCGGCACCTCGCTACTAACTTCACGAAGAAGTTTGCTACTAACCTCACATACATCCCAAGCACGCATGCTACTTACTTGCAGAACATGTATGTAGTTCCAAAGGTGAAAAAATACCTTGAGGAACATCACGCTAAGCTATGGGCCATAAGCAAGTTTGGTGAGTTAAGCAAGGTGTATTTTGTATGCAATAATTTGGCGGAGAGTTTCAATGATAAGATTTCGGGCATGAAGACACTTGGAATTGTTATTTTGTTGGATGCAATAAGACAGTGCATAATGGTGAAGATAGATTTAAGGCCAAGAATTTGTGCAAGAAATTTTTTAGGCCATAAAATAGTTCCAAAGGTGGTTATGTTACTGAATGCAAGAACCAGGGCAATGAGAACGATAAAGATGAGGGTGGTCAGAAGTTCCAGAACATTGGCTGAGGTTTCTGCAGAATACAAGCATTTAAGTGAACGGAGGTACACTATAGACATTGGAAACAAGACTTGTTCATGCAGGCAGTGGCAGATTACTGGTCTGCCATGTCACAATGCAATTTACTTCATCTTAAAGCTTAGAGGTAACGGAGCTGAAATAGAGAACTATGTCGACAACTATTTCTCCGTGGACAAGTTTGCTGCAACTTATGCAAAAAACGTACCACCTATGGCCGATGAAAATGATTGGAAGATTGTCGATCCAGGGTTCAAACATCAACCACCAGTTCTTAGGAGGCCACCTGGGAGGCCTAGAAAGCCAAGGATCGTAGCCTCCACCGATAAAGGTCCAAGGCTTGGTGCTAGGAAAAGGAAATGCGGACGTTGTGGCGGATTCAGCCATATCAAGAGGTTGTGCAAAAACCCAGTTACACATGCTATTGTCTCTGTTCACACCCCGGCGGCAGAAAATGAGGCTTCTCAGCCAGAACTGGCGGAAGAGCAGCGTGAAGACGGTGATGAGCACTCGGAGTAAAACGTACGTAACCAGCCAATTTATGAGGAAGTGGAGGTTCCGGCGAGAAAAGGGTGTGAAAAGAAACATAAGGGTAAGCGGAACGGGGAGTAAAGGGCAAATAATGGAGGTGTATTAGAATATGAAGAAGTTGTAGGGGTGATTGAGGATGTTCTTGAGGATCTTTCGGCTAACTGCAGGAGAAATAATAAATCCCTGCCAATTTCATCTTTGTACGATTCTCCGGATGAAAGGTAAGCTTAAAAATTGTTTATTTGCCATTTTATCATTTTTTTATCCTCATCAACTGATGCTTAATGCAGCGTGGGCTAGCAGACTAATAAGAGGAGCAGAAAGATGCGGGCACAGTAACGTTCTATGTTGAATTGTATCATTGAAACTAAACTAGCCGTGTCGTCTTTATTTATATCTGGCGCGTGCAACGTGTCTGTGATGGAGCCATGTGGACCAGATTACATTTTTTTAAATATTATTACATTAATTTTTTACCTGCGCTTGGACGCGGCTACTAGTTCCCATCTCCCTTGCATTCCCATCTCCTCTAGCGCACTCCAGAATTATGGTTGTGCCATCAAGTAGCAGAGTCAGTGTATTGTCCCATCAGGTGTGAACGCAATGACTTTGTTTGTTCATAATTTGATGACTTTTGATTAGTTTGAAAGACAAAGAAACCTAAAACATGTATCTAGACATGTTTTGGGTATAGAACATTTATTAAATATCTAAAAAAACTAAGTCAGTTATATCTGGACAGGAGTAGTACACTATTACAACACGCTCGATCCCTTCTCCTCATGCGCACTCCAAATTACGGTTGTGCCATCAAGTGCTGGGAGCAGAGTCAACGTATTGTCCCATCAGATATGCTAGGGAACGCGCGAACTTTATTTTCAGGATCGACGAGTTTCGATCGACTAGTTTCAAAGCCAAAGACAACTAAAACATGGCCAACACATATAGATATGACGATAATCGACCATGACTCAGGTGACCTAGATCCAAAGAGTGCATTAAGATACCGTACATAGATTTAATTTGGGAAAATTTGCTACACCGTTATTTTCTGGCGTTTGCTAAAACACACCGATCAATTATAATGGTACCTGGCAAAGACACAATCGGATGGTGTGTTGCAGCAAATGACAGAAAATAACGGTGTCTTGCAACAAAATTTTCCTTTTAATTTATGCTTTAGTGGCCCTAATCCACTATGGCGCTCTCGTAGTCTTCATCATTGACGACGTTGTTTGCGTCGCCACCAGCCTCCTCTGCATCAGAATCGATGCCGACGTTCCCGGCAGCGTTCCTCCTCCTCATGGATTCTCCATGACGCGCTACATCGATAACGGTGGAGGTCGTACGCCCAGGCACTGCCCAGAAGCGCTGCCTCCCTTCGGGGTTGCGCAGATCCGGGTGGATCTCTCGCCGGTGGGTTCCGCACAGCGCAATCAACGCAGCTTTCGCCAGTACGTGCTCGTACGCGAGTACCGCGCCATTGCCCTCTTCCGCTCCGACAGCTGGCGGCGGCGCTCCTCGCTCTGCCTCGCCAACGCGTTGTCGCACAAGAGAGGCACGACAGGAACCCGGTATAGCTGAGCTCGAAGCCGGCTGGAAGCCTCGCTAACGGCGGCGCGAGTATGTTGCAGTGGGCGAACAGCTGAGCCTCGTGCAAGCTGAGTTTGGGCCTCTCCCTCTCCATGGCGATGAAGGAACACGATCTGATTTTCGGCCCCGAGGTTAAGGGGATAAAGGTAAGGACGTAGGCCCAGCGTAGTTACCACGGCCAATCAGTTCGCAGAACAGACTTCTCGCGGATCGCCCTCGCGAAGGACATCACTATCGTCCATGCAACCCGATCCAACGGCGCCTAACAATCGGGGATCGGGTCTTCTAGAAGCCCAGAGTGGTTGCTGGTTAGTTCTGCATCCCGATTGTTTGTGGCCAACGGCGATAGTTGAAAATAATACACATTTCAATGACACTGGTGGATCCATGTGTGGTCTCTAAAGAGAACACACATCCAATGACTCTGGTTGTTGTTAGTAAAAAGAACACACATGCAATGACACTCATGGATCCATACATGCAAATTGACTCTGGTTGTTGTTACTAAAAAGAACACATATGCAATGACACTGGTGGATCCATGGGTGGTCTCTGAAGAGAGCACACATTTCAATGACTCTTGTTGTTGTTAGTAAAAATAACACACGTGTAGTGACACTGGTGGATCCATGTGTGGTCTCTAAAGAGAACACACATGCAATGACACTGGTTGTTGTTACTAAAAAGAACACACATACAATGACACAGGTGGATCCATAGGTGGATTATGAAACGAACACACATGAAATGACACTGGTGGATCCATAGATGGTATGTGAGAAGAAAACACATTTCAATGACTCTAGTTGTTGTTACTAAAAAGAACACACATGCAATGACACTGGTGGATCCATATGTGGATTGCGAAAAGAGCACACATGCAATAACACTGGTGGATCCATAGGTGGGTTGTGAAAAGAGCACACATGCAAAATGACTCTGGTTGTTTTTACTAGAAAGAACACACATGCAATGAAACTGGTGGATCCATGTGTGGTCTCTGTAGAGAACACACATTTCAATGACACTGGTGGATCCATAGGTGGTATGTGAAAAGAACACACATGCAATGACACTGGTTGTTAATGAAAAGAACACACATGCAATGACACTAGTGGATCCATATGTGGTATGTGAGAAAAACACACATGCAAAATGACTCTGGTTGTTGTTACTAAAAAGAACACACATGCAATAACACGGGTGGATCCATAGGTGGTATGTGAAAAGAACACACATGCAAAATGACTCTGGTTGTTGTTACTAAAAAGAACACACATGCAATGACACTGGTGGATCCATGTGTGGTCTCTGTACAGAACACACATTTCAATGACAGTGGTGGATCCATAGGTGGTATGTGAAAAGAACACACATGCAATGACTCTCGTTGTTCTTAGTGAAAAGAACACACATGCAATGACACTGGTGCATCCGTATGTGGTATGTGAGAAGAACACACATGCAAAATGACTCTGGTTGTTGTTACTAAAAAGAACACACATGCAATGACACGGGTGGATCCAAAGGTGGTATGTGAGAAGAACACACATGCAAAATGACTCTGTTTGTTGTTACTAAAAAGAACACACATGCAATGACACTGGTGGATCCATGTGTGGTCTCTATAGAGAACACACATTTCAATGACACTGGTGGATCCATAGGTGGTATGTGAAAAGAACACACATGCAATGAATCTGGTTGTTGTTAGTGAAAAGAACACACATGCAATGACACTGGTGGATCCATAGGTCGTATGTGAGAAGAACAGACATTTCAATGACTCTGGTTGATGTTACTAAAAAGAACACACATGTAATGACACTGGTGGATCCATATGTGGATTGTGAAAAGAGCACACATGCAATGACACTGGTGGACCATAGGTGGTATGTGAGAAGAACACACATGCAAAATGACTCTGGTTGTCGTTACTAAAAAGAACACACATGCAATGACACTGGTGGATCCATGTGTGGTCTCTGTAGAGAACACACATTTCAATGACACTGGTGGATCTATAGGTGGTATGTGAAAAGAACACACATGCAATGACTCTTGTTGTTGTTTCGTGAAAAAGAACACACATGCAATGACGCTGGTGGATCCATAGGTGGTATGTGATAAGAACACACATTTCAATGACTCTGGTTGTTGTTACTAAAAAGAACACACATGCAATGACACCGGTGGATCCATATCTAGATTGTGAAAAGAACACACATGCAATGACACTTGTGGATCCATAGGTGGTATGTGAAAAGAACACACATACAAAATGACTCTTGTTGTTGTTTCTAAAAAGAACACACATGCAATGACACTGGTGGATCCATGTGTGGTCTCTGTAGAGAACACACATTTCAATGACACTGGTGGATCCATAGGTGGTATGTGAAAAGAACACACATGCAATGACACTGGTTGTTGTTAATGAAAAGAACACACATAGCAATGACACTGGTGGATCCATATGTGGTATGTGAGAAGAACACACATGCAAAATGACTCTGGTTGTTGTTACTAAAAAGAACACCCATGCAATAACATGGGTGGATCCATAGGTGGTATGTGAAAAGAACACACATGCAAAATGACTCTGGTTGTTGTTACTAAAAAGAACACACATGCAATGACACTGCTGGATCCATGTGTGGTCTCTGTACAGAACACACATTTCAATGACACTGGTGGATCCATAGGTGGTATGTGAAAAGAACACACATGCAATGACTCTCGTTGTTGTTAGTGAAAAGAACACACATGCAATGACACTGGTGCATCCGTATGTGGTATGTGAGAAGAACACACATGCAAAATGACTCTGGTTGTTGTTACTAAAAAGAACACACATGCAATGACACGGGTGGATCCATAGGTGGTATGTGAGAAGAACACACATGCAAAATGACTCTATTTGTTGTTAATAAAAAGATAACACATGCAATGACACTGGTGGATCCATGTGTGGTATCTATAGAGAACACACATTTCAATGACACTGGTGGATCCATAGGTGGTATGTGAAAAGAACACACATGCAATGACTCTGGTTGTTGTTAGTGAAAAGAACACACATGCAATGACACTGGTGGATCCATAGGTCGTATGTGAGAAGAACAGACATTTCAATGACTCTGGTTGATGTTACTAAAAAGAACACACATGTAATGACACTGGTGGATCCATATGTGGATTGTGAAAAGAGCACACATGCAATGGCACTGGTGGATCCATAGGTGGTATGTGAGAAGAACACACATGCAAAATGACTCTGGCTGTCGTTACTAAAAAGAACACACATGCAATGACACTGGTGGATCCATGTGTGGTCTCTGTAGAGAACACACATTTCAATGACACTGGTGGATCTATAGGTGGTATGTGAAAAGAACACACATGCAATGACTCTTGTTGTTGTTAGTGAAAAGAACACACATGGAATGACGCTGGTGGAACCATAGGTGGTATGTGATAAGAACACACATTTCAATGACTCTGGTTGTTGTTACTAAAAAGAACACACATGCAATGACACCGGTGGATCCATATCTAGATTGTGAAAAGAACACACATGCAATGACACTTGTGGATCCATAGGTGGTATGTGAAAAGAACACACATACAAAATGACTCTTGTTGTTGTTTCTAAAAAGAACACACATGCAATGACACTGGTGGATCCATGTGTGGTCTCTGTAGAGAACACACATTTCAATGACACTGGTGGATCCATAGGTGGTATGTGAAAAGAACACACATGCAATGACATCTGGTTGTTGTTAATGAAAAGAACACACATGCAATGACACTGGTGGCATCCATATGTGGTATGTGAGAAGAACACACATGCAAAATGACTCTGGTTGTTGTTACTAAAAAGAACACACATGCAATAACACGGGTGGATCCATAGGTGGTATGTGAAAAGAACACACATGCAAAATGACTCTGGTTGTTGTTACTGAAAAGAACACACATGCAATGACACTGGTGGATCCATGTGTGGTCTCTGTACAGAACACACATTTCAATGACACTGGTGGATCCATAGGTGGTATGTGAAAAGAACACACATGCAATGACTCTCGTTGTTGTTAGTGAAAAGAACACACATGCAATGACACTGGTGCATCCGTATGTGGTATGTGAGAAGAACACACATGCAAAATGACTCTGGTTGTTGTTACTAAAAAGAACACACATGCAATGACATGGGTGGATCCATAGGTGGTATGTGAGAAGAACACACATGCAAAATGACTCTATTTGATGTTAATAAAAAGAACACACATGCAATGACACTGGTGGATCCATGTGTGGTCTCTATAGAGAAAACACACATTTCAATGACACTAGTGGATCCATAGGTGGTATGTGAAAAGAACACACATGCAATGACTCTGGTTGTTGTTAGTGAAAAGAACACACATGCAATGACACTGGTGGATCCATAGGTCGTATGTGAGAAGAACAGACATTTCAATGACTCTGGTTGATGTTACTTAAAAAGAACACACATGTAATGACACTGGTGGATCCATATGTGGATTGTGAAAAGAGCACACATGCAATGGCACTGGTGGATCCATAGGTGGTATGTGAGAAGAACACACATGCAAAATGACTCTGGCTGTCGTTACTAAAAAGAACACACATGCAATGACAACTGGTGGATCCATGGTGGTCTCTGTAGAGAACACACATTTCAATGACACTGGTGGATCTATAGGTGGTATGTGAAAAGAACACACATGCAATGACCTCTGGTTGTTGTTAGTGAAAAGAACACACATGGAATGACGCTGGTGGATCCATAGGTGGTATGTGATAAGAACACACATTTCAATGACTCTGGTTGTTGTTACTAAAAAGAAACACACATGCAATGACACCGGTGGATCCATATCTAGATTGTGAAAAGAACACACATGCAATGGCACTTGTGGATCCATAGGTGGTATGTGAAAAGAACACACATACAAATGGCTCTTGTTGTTGTTTCTAAA